>MJUT01014807.1:241793-282330 GCA_002080005.1 Gigantidas platifrons | reverse complement strand
AAAATATCAAAATGTATTTTTGGAATATGAAATGATATTTGTAGTGTGTATATCTTGAAAAAAGTGTACCGCTTAGTCAAATATCAAGTCAAAAGATCGTAGATGTCAACATTTAACCTTTTATTGCAATAATATAGGCTAATTTAATGCTTACAAAACCGTTGCTATGGTGACATAACTACGCAAAAATACTATATGTTACCATAGAGCATTGGAATATCATTTGTAGAGTGTACATGCACATAATATAACATTTTGTCGAAAAGACTATGCAAGATATGTAAAATAAAACAAACATATTTGAATTTCAATGATTAATTGGACCCTCCTCCATTTACGTTGCTAAGCAACAAAGGACAAAGTGAAATCATCCAAAAATTTATTTTTCTTACCTTTCAATGATTGTGTTTAATATTATATCTATATAAACAGTTTCTGAGATTGGGCCAAAATCGACCCTTATCATACCAACTCCTTTGGTCCAAATCAGTTCAGTGGTTTCAAAGAAGAAGAAAGTATGAAAAGTTTACAGACGCGGACGACAACGACGGATGCAAAGTGATGACAAAAGCTCACATGACCCTTTGGGTCAGGTGAGATAAAAAAATAATTGAAATGAAATTATAATTTTGTGTTGGAGATATAAGGATTTTTAATTTTAACTGAAAATGTGGGAAAGAAGAACAAGATTATTTGTGATGCTATTTTATTCATTTCAATAGATTAATTAATTAAGATTAGATTTAACATTTTAAGAATTTCCTTTCTATGTAATGTGCATGTATGTACATGTATTTAAGATGTTTCTTATTTAAATTGTTTGTTTTTCAAGTTTGACAAAAATGTTATAGTTGTTCTTTTAGTGATACATGTATTTAAAAAAAAAAAATTTTGTAATTAATTTTATCTGTTTTTGCAGAGGAATAATGTATATATTTTGGTTTATCAATTTGATATAATAAATGTAATCCAATTTCAAAAATATACTTGTTACTATAATAACAATCTTTTTGAAATTATTTTGCATTTTATCCAAGGTAACATTAATTTCTTTTCTTTTTAAAGTTTATTTTGTGACATGTCAGGGTTTTTAGTTTTGTTATTCAGGACATTTCTTGAACATTTTTTTCACATTTTTATTCTCATTTTCTTAAACATACATTCTAAGCATTTAAAAAAAAATATTCCAGTTGATTATAAATATCTTTTCAATATGAAAAATGACAAATTAAGTATTTTTTGTATATTAACACACATATATGATAAACAGAAAATCTCAATCAATGAAGAATTTATGGACACTTGTAATTTGCCACTTATTCACTCTCATGTAATAAAATGCTGTCTAGGCTAATGAAAAAGAAAAAAACACACACATATTTAAGTAGATTCCTAAATTAAATACATATATTTTTTTTTATAAAATGTGAAATGTTCAATGGTTAAAATTAAAATTACTATAAATTTCTTTTTCATAGATATTCATGAATTTTTAATTAAACTTTTTTTTAAATAATTTACTGTTTTAGTTAGTACAAAATAAAGGAAGAAAAAGGAAATCAAAAACAGCCAGCTAGTGAGAATAGATTAACTACTAATTACTTTTGATTGCCAGTGATATGTACAATGTAATTAAGGTAAACGGAAAAAAAGTCACAGGGGGTCGAACCTATTTGGTTGGAGAAGGGGTTATTTTGGTTGGAGACCAACAAGATGGCAGAAAAAAAACGTCAAATTTCCACACTGGTAAGTGCTTTCTCTGCTATTGTCGGTGTTTCATTGAAATGTGTGCTTTAATACCATAGCGTTTCGGCAACTTGATTATCAATTATGACAATGTGTGTTTGTTTTAGGACATCGGTTTGCTCTAAAAAAAAAAAAAGCTATTGACATAAAACCAACCGGCGAAACACGATATGTTTTGTCGGTAAACGGAAAAAAAGTCACAGGATAAAGTCACAATTTTGGTAGGAAAAAAAGTCACAAGAAAAAAAGTCACAATAAGGTTATATTTTGTGGAATATTATTATAGGGTATTTAATTTTCAGGGTTTTTTCTCATGAATATATGTTTGATCAAGTGTTAATTGTGACTTTTTTGTGACATTAATTAAATTAAAACAAACAAATTTGAAATTTACTATAGATCATGTCTGGGTATTGTCACCCCTATTCAGGTAGTGTATGGCTTCCTCCTTTTACTCATGACAGGAACATGGTGTGTGTGATAATAGGAATGTTCGCCAATCTCATTAGTGATGTCATATTCACTAATTTGCATGTCATTAAACAAATAATTGGTTGGCAGTAAAACAATTCCGTAATTGACAGGAACGTAACCAATTTTTAAACTTTTATAACTTTTTTATTTCCAAACCAATTTTGGTTCTGTTAATTGTTTTAAAGACTTAAGAAAATTCATATTTGTTCTGTCAGTTTACATTTTTTTATTTTCATATGATAAATTCATAATTCTAATATGAAATAATGCATTTTTACGCTTCAAAACTAAATAAAACAAGATTGAATTTCCAATCTTTTTATTCTGAATATTTTTATCAAACCTTTGATGTGAATTAATTATTGCTATATCATTTTCATTTCTGTAAGAATTATTAAATTATCATAAATAACAAAATAATAATGACAATTTAAAGTTGAGCCTTCATTGAAAGACAAGCGAAATGTTTGATTTCCTGCCAACCACACAGGTAAATTCACAAGCCTGTGACATCACAGCGAACATCCCTATTGTTGAAAACACATTTAAGAAATTTAAGACTTCCTTGTTTTTAAAAAAAAATTACTAAAAATTTCTTTGACATGTATTTTTTTTTTTAAATATGAAATGTAAAGTTTGAAATTAAATTTGAATATTTCATATTTTTTTCATTTTGAACTTTACAGACATAAAAAAAACAAATAATTTCAAGATTTTTTAAATATTATATAAATATTAAATGATATAAGTAGAAAAATAAATGATTAAACATTTTTTTAACATTTGCAATTTGATATGTTTCATTAAAAATATAAACTGTGACTTTATTTCCTGTGACTTTTTATCCCTGACTTTTTTCCGTGACTTTTTTTCCTGTGACTTTTTTTCCTACGTTCGTAATTAAAACATATTATTCTCTGATTGTGAACCAAGTTTAATTCTTTTAATATCCACAGTTTAATTAGAGTTTACTTTCAAGATTTAAAACATTGATAAGACAAACAAATTGTAGAAAATATGAAGCCTTACAGCAAAAATAAAGACAACTAAAAAATGGTTAAAAAAAGAATACATGTAGATACACATCTATTGCATAATTAAATATTTTCAAATAATTTACTTTTAAATTTTAAAATACAGATAATAATTAAAATTTTAACAAAACAAATCAACTGATAAACAAAGAAAATTTAATTCAATTATACATTGTAAAATAGAAAATTTATTATGTAAATATTTCCACTAAATAAATAGACACAAGTGTAACAAATCAAAATATTACTACATTGTAAAATAGAAAATTTATTATGTAAATATTTCCACTAAATAAAAAGACACAAGTGTAACAAATCACACATACATGCTCAGGTAACTTTTACTTACACCTATTGCATCAGGTACATCTACCTGGAAATTATTATGATCATATTGTTTATTGCTGACCACCTGTACAGGTGAGGGTAATAAAACTGATCATCAGCCCATGATTTACGACCCCCATTAAAATTTCAGCATTGGATGCTGAGCCTTTTAAATGCTCAGCATTTATCAGTGTATGCTGTCAGCTGTACTGTAGCAGTTCCTGCTTCTTGTACAACACACAGCCATGTTGTTCATCGTCAACGAAATGTATATAGAATAGTAGAATACACATGATATACAGTGCACGTGGTTTCCATTCAAACTGTTTTAGCCAGGAGGATACACATTATAATTTTGCACAATATTTTCGAGATATCATATACTGGACACAAGGTTCCAATCAAAACTAGTTCCTTTTGCGGAAAAAACAATTTCGCTTACATCATTTTCATAAAAAATAAAAAATAAAAAATTTTCGCTCCCCGTCTCACTATTTTGTCTGGAAAATCCAAAGAACATGAAATTGTTTTGGTGTGGCCTTATGCCATATCTACACACCTATAAACCTCACTCTCTTTGGAATTTATATTAAAGATTTCGCTTAGTTTTTCAAACTGTACTTGACCTTTCAGTAATTACGCCCTATTTTTAATAGATACATTTGTACATGTACAAATGTATTGTACAAAATGTAAGTGTCCCTTATAAAAAGGGATTGCTGCCTCATGTATGTACTGTCACTTGTAAGGCTATGAACATTTGATAATAAACACTTAATACTATAACAAAGGCAATGCAAAGCATGACATATCCCCTCACTGTTAAATGGCTAAACTTAAGTCCCACTGTGACCTTGACCTTTGACCTTCAAAATAGGCTTCAAGGCTTTGGATGAAATAAGTGTCGACTACAAATGTATATGCCTTAGGGGTGGGGATCTCAACCATTAAAAAGTTCACTTCAGGTAGGGGGTGGGGTATGACCCCCCAGGGCCTGAGCTATAAGGCATTTAATTTGCCTAGTCATCCTGATCATAAATATATATGGTTTAGGGGTGGGAATCTCAACCATTAAAAAGTTCACTTCAGGTAGGGGGTGGGGTATGACCCCCGGGGCCTTAGCTACAATGTATAAGGTATTTAATTTGCCTACCGGTAGTCACCCTGATCATAAATATATATGGTTTAGGGTGGGGATCTCGGTCACATTTTTTTATACAGATTCCCCAGAGGGGTGGGGCTGAGCTGGGGGGAGGGTCGAGGGGGGAAATGTTGCAACCTTAACTTCACATTGGCATCTCCACCCATACCAAATATTAAGTTCCTATCTTTTGTAGTTTCAGAGAAATGTGTAATTTTCAAAATATGTACTTTTTCAATAAAAAAACATGATTTTACAAGAATTTTTTTTCGAAAGGGGGAGAGGCGGGAATGTTGCATCCTCAACTTCACATTGGTATCTCCACCCATACCTAATATTAAGCTTCTATCTTTTGTAGTTTCAGAGAAATGTGTAATTCTCAAAATATGTACTTTTTCTACAAGAATTTTTTTTCGAATTTTGCCCAGTTTCGAACTTAAGATAGAGATTCTTAATATAATGCTTGTGTGTAAGTTTGAAATCAATTGGTCAATAAATAAAAATCTGAGAGCGCTTACAATTTATATCAGGACGGACGGACGGCATTTCCATATCCCCCTCTCCGCTTTTTGCGGTGGCGGGGGACAAAAAAAGAATTGAAAAAGCTTGTGAAGAAAAGATGTGTAGCATGTTTTTTTCCGTCTAAAGTTTAAAATTCAAGATATTACTTCTGCGAAACTGTTTATCGATATTGTTTCATAAATTATAAACATTTGGGACTCATAAAATGACATTATCAGTTGTGTGTGATGAACTTTAAAATTAACCCCCCTGTGAAACATGAAATGTGCATCTGATTGTGACTAGGCCGATGGGTGACATGATTGGTGCCAGTAACTGAAAGATGGGGGAACAAATACTATGTGTTCTGTCGAGTCTGGAATATTGGTGCACTATGTTTTACGGCAACACATGTAAACAGTAAAACTATCAATGTACAATCTTTGTTTAAACTGCTTTCTGTTAGTGTTGTGAAGTTGACAATTTTTATTTATTGAGACTGAGAGTACCACAAGTTTTGATAAATTATTAAGACAGAGGACACCATGCTCGGAGTATTAACTTTAATGAGCAAACAAGTCCAGATTTGCTACAAAAATGTATATCATACATGTACATTTTTGTAAGTGTACCCAAGAGATTATGCTTGTTGTTTTATATAAAAGTCTCATCCTTATTTGTGTCTAGAGCTTTTCTCAAACTACGTGTGCTAACACGGTTCCGGGTCCGTTCGCCCTATTACATGTACCTGTTCGCCCTAATACACGTTTACCCTATTACCTGTTTGCCCTAATACACGTTCGCCCTGGGTCAGTTTGCCCTGATAATTATATGAAAGTTATTGAAAATAAATGAAGTATTAATGATATTTGATGGTTTAAAACTGAGAAATTTCAAATATGGTGTCGACATGCTAAAAAGTGTATTTCGATAATCAAAGTTTATCTAGACACACATGAGATCAAAGAAAACAAGCTGTAAAGTAAATAATTCTTTTATGTTTGCAATTTGTTTTACTCAAACCAAGCTTACATTAATTAATTGTAATGATGAAATCAACAATCATTAATTTCAAACAATTTATCTAAAACAATGTAGTTGCTTAATTTCATAAACAAAAACTTATTTCTTTAATTAAAACTTTTCTATATCGTTACTTCTTTAATTTCAATTACAATATATATTATGTTCATTCAGATACTTTTTAATAATCAGGGTGAATGTGTAGTTAGAGCGAACAGACCCGATACATGCCAACACACCATTTGAAAGCTACGAAAAAAGGGGGTGGTCTGTTTACAATCAGTGTACCATGTTCTGGTAAAAAAACGTTCTGAAATGAAATATGTAACGCAGGGGGTCGAACCTATTTGGTTGGAGAAGGGGTTATTTTGGTTGGAGACCACCAAGATGGCGAAAAAAAAACGTCAAATTTCCACACTGGTAAGTGCTTTCTCTGCTATTGTCGGTGTTTCATTGAAATGTGTGCTTTAATACCATAGCGTTTCGGCAACTTGATTATCAGTTATGACAATGTGTGTTTGTTTTAGGACATCGGTTTGCTCTAAAAAAAAAAAAAAGCTATTGACATAAAACCAACCGGCGAAACACGATATGTTTTGTCGGTAAACGGAAAAAAAGTCACAGGATAAAAAGTCACAATTTTGGTAGGAAAAAAAGTCACAGGAAAAAAAGTCACAATAAGGTTATATTTTGTGGAATATTATTATAGGGTATTTAATTTTCAGGGTTTTTTCTCATGAATATTTGTTTGATCAAGTGTTAATTGTGACTTTTTTGTGACATTAATTAAATTAAAACAAACAAATTTGAAATTTACTATAGATCATGTCTGGGTATTGTCACCCCTTTTTTACTCATGACAGGAACATGCATGGTGTGTGATAATTGTTGAAAACACATTTAAGACTTCCTTGTTTTTAAAAAATAATTACTAAAAATTTCTTGGACATGTATTTTTTTTTTTAAATATGAAATGCAAAGTTTAAAATTAAATTTGAATATTTCATAATTTTTTGATTTTGAACTTTACAGACATAAAAAAAACAAATATAATTTCAAGATTTTTTAAATATTATATAAATATTAAATGATATGAAACTGAGTAAAAAAATTAATGATTAAACATATTTTTAACATTTGCAATTTGATATGTTTCATTAAAAATATAAACTGTGACTTTTTTCCTGCGACTTTTTTTTTTCCGTGATTTTTTTCCTGTGACTTTTTTTCCTACATTTGTTTTGTCATGGGTACATACATGTAAAAGGACCATTTCTGTACATTTTACGGATATAATGTTAGGTTTTTTGTGTCATACAATGTACATATATATATGTTCACTGCTTTATTCTAATCAAATATGAATGTTCAATTAGTATTGTATTTAAACCTAAAATAACGAGTTTTTACCACTTAAGAATTTTTTTGGTTGGAGACTCGAGGTATGACTTATTTTTGGTTTTGTTAAGACATTGAAAGAAAACTTTAACACTGGATGTTTAGTCCCATCAGAAGGCACTACACAACTACAGTACTGTTAAATCCTCATTTTAGAAATAAAATGCAGCAATTGATATACGAAATTAAATTTATAATTATTGTCTCACACCATACAACCGCATTGTATCATTTCGATCAACTGCAGAATGATATGATCAAAATTGTTTGTTTACATCAAGAGAAGTGAATCAGTGGGGGTAAGACATTCAATATTTAATGCCTTTTCTGTCTGAGTTATAAATGGATTTGTGCCTGAAAATGTTGATTATATGTTTCTTTATGAAAATTATTATTTGTTTTTTTATATCATTGATATTTCGGTGGACTTTCAACCACATTTTTACAAATAATCATGTCAAATTTTAATGCTATGAACTTTCATCGTTTATTTTACAAAACGTCGTACTTCCTAAGTTATTATTCAACATCAGTATTAAAGCATTATCTATTACCTTCATTCTGATGTACATTTTGTATGAAACATTATCCCAATTTCAACTGTTTTTGTGTAATTCACTCTTATTCGACGGCATGTGTGACAAAAATGATACGATCAACATCCAATGCATGATACGGTCAAAAGCAAATTTTGTTTCAGTAACGACACGATCAACTGCAATAAAATAAAGACGATCAGAATACAAAATTGGCATATTCTAAGTAAACAGATATTTTTATTCACTTTTGTTTACATGTTAGAGGGCATACATTGTACATGTATGTCTTTAATTATGCAGTGGTATGAAGAGATGTTACATAATATCGGTCAGCTATGTTAACATTCATTCAATGAAAGGAAAAGATATGGGATATGTAAGGGACACAACATAGGATATAGGGATATGACACTAACCCTACCGGCAAACCTGCTCCATGCTCCTAGATTTGGTCGAGTTGCTCATTTACTTTTAGTTTTTTTCCACTTTCTCAGTGTTACTCGTTGTTTTTGTCTCCGTTTTCCTTGCTTCGTCTTTGTCCCTAAAAATTGACTTTAAATTTTGGGTGTCGCTTTAACCGTGGTTATCTTTGATTTTACTTTAGCCCAAACAAAACAAAAAAGAACAGATACGACAAATGTTATGGATACAACAATCGCTAAAAACGACAACAGTAAAACATTCAGAAGTCACTAAAAGGTTTTTATTAAGGTGTGAGGTTCGTACCCACAGTCGGAGGTCTGAACGTAATCATTCATTCATTCATTCATTCATTGTGCATACATGTATGTATATGCCTTCTAAGTGATGACTTGTTTTTGTAACGTTTGTTACAAATTCCACAACAATTTGGCATATCATCTGTTGCCTGTGGCAACTCAGTGAAAGAAACATCAAGAGGCTCAAGTACTTTTTGTTGTAAGGACATTTTCCTGGAATATTGAAACCGAAAATTAAAGTCATGTCAAGTGTTATTCACAACATTAATATATAACTAGAGGCTCACATGAGCCTGTATCGCTCACCTGACATAACTAAGTCCTCTTAAGAATGTCTGCATGCCGAATACATCTAAGTTACTATTCAAATCCCATAGGGTTCTATGTTAAAACTATGTCTGCTCATGGCAGCCATTTTGGATGGAGGTAGTACTCACAATACAATTTTAAAAGTATACTACCCAAGGACCATCCATGCCATATTTGCTTTAAATTGGCTGACTGGTTTCAGAGGGAAGACTTTTAAACAATTTTCCCATATAGGATCCTATGTTAACACTATGTCCGCTGACTGCAGCAATCTTGGATGGAGGTCGGGCTCACAGGACATAATTTTGAAAGTTGACCACCTAAGGACCATTCATGCCATGTTTGCTTTAAATTGACTTGCTGGTTTCAGAGGAGAAGACTTTTAAACATTTTTTCCATAGGTCCCATGTTAAAACGAAGTCGAGTCATGGTGGCCATCTTGAATTTCCGATCAGCAAACGATTCACAAGTTTAGTACAGGATCACCCAATGATCATTCCTGTAAAGGCACAATTCAATTGGCTTAGTGGTTTCTAACAAGAAGATTTTTAAAATTTCGACCAATCAGAACACATTATGGGCCCTGGCAGCCATGTTGGATTTACGATCAGCGCCAAAAACAAAAATCTTGTATATGACCATCTAATGAACATTTCTGCCAAGTTTGGTTCAAATCTGTTTCGTGGTTTCAGAAAAAAAGATGAAAATGTGAAATTCCCATAGGGTCCAATGTTAAACTAAGTCTAGTCATGGTGGCCATCTTGAATTTCCGATCAGCAAATGATTCACAAAATTAGTACAGGATCACCCAATGATCTTTCCTGTAAAGTCACAATTCAATTGGCTTAGTGGTTTCTAACAAGAAGATTTTTAAAATTTCGACCAATCAGAACACATTATGAGCCCTGGCGGCCATGTTGGATTTCCGATCAGTGCCAAAAACAAAAATCTTGTATATGACCATCTAATGAACATTTCTGCCAAGATTGGTTCAAATCTGTTGCGTGGTTTCAGAAAAAAAGATGAAAATGTGAAATTCCCATAGGGTCCAATGCTAAACTAAGTCGAGTCATGGCGGCCATCTTGGATATGCGATCGGCACAAAAATAACAAATTTAGTAGAGGACCATCCAGTCATCATTTCTGTAATGTTACAATTCCATCGGCTAAGTAGTTTCTGACAAGAAGATTTTCAAAGTTTCAACCAATCAGAACACATTATTGACCCTGGCAGCCATGTTGGATTTCCGATCTGCACCAAAATAACAAATTTAGTAGAGGACTTCCCAATGAACATTTCTGCCAAAATTGGTCCAAATCAGTTCAGTGGTTTCAAAGAAGAAGAAGAAAGTATGAAAAGTTTACAGACGTGGACGACGCCGACAACGGACGCAAAGTGATGACAAAAGCTCACATGACCCTTTGGGTCAGGTGAGCTAAAAAGTAGCCAATCAGAAACAAGAATTGCCCTTGGCGGCCATATATTTGGCGGAACAGGGCAAAATGAAAAACTTTATAGAGGACCGTGACCTTACATAGATGCTTTCTGCCAAGTTTGGTTCCATTTGGCCCAGTTGTTTCAGAGGAGAAGATTAAAATATGAAAAGTTAACGGACGGACGACAAGTGATGACGATACCTCACATGACCCTTCGGGTCAGGTGAGCTAAAAAAAAGGTAAATGAGATCCAGTGGTCACGTGCCCGTGAAAAAACGAGACCTCTTAAATTTAATCTCTGACATCAAACCATTTCCAGCATTCGTCACCTTATCTGATGTGTATACATTATCTTAATAAACGTGACAGCAAAACTCTAAACAAGACCAAAGCAATAAGTTTATAAAAACGAAATGCAAATCCAAGGGTACATTTGTACTTTCATCAACGAAACAATTTAGGGACAATCGTTATATTCATGACTTTGTACAGATATTTTCAATTGAATATGGTGTGGTAAAGCAAGTTTTACAGTGCAAAATTGGGCTAATCGCAGTCATGGCTATATTTTTTTGTTGTTGCCTTCATTTCAACCCCATGTTATCCTATGTAAGCTTCAAACGAATCTTAAATATTTAAGTTAATGCACAAAGAATTAATTGTTGACTTCCATAAGTCATAAAAATAAGTTTCTGTCAACTGAAAGTTTTGAATACTTAAATAAACGTTTGGAAATGGCAGTTTTGTCATCTTAATCGAATCACAATACAGCTTTTGATTGTAGCATAACGCTGCTTTTGATCGTATCATTAAGTGAAATGCATCGGACGTTGATCATTAAGTGAAATGCATCGGACGTTGATCGTATCATTTTTGTCACACATCCCGTCAAATAAGAGTGAATTACACAAAAACAGTTGAAATTGGGATAATGTTTCTTACATCAGAATGAAGGTAATAGATAATGCTTTAATACTGATGTTGAATAATAACTTGGGAAGTACGACGTTTTCAGAGGTGTTTACCCCTTTCTGGAGTTTTCAGTAATGCTAATAATTTTTGTCAGTAATTTGGGCCCTTTGTCAGTAATCTTAAGAACCCCCCCCTTTTTATCACATATGAAAAAATGCCAAAAAAAAGTCCAAACTTACAAAAAAATTTTAGCAGCACTTTCCCTAGGAATTTAGATTTTTAGCCCCCCTCCCACATATTCCCAGGCCAAAAGTTTGGGATGAAGATTGAGATTTTGTGGGGCAGATTCATTTATAACAGTATAAGGGACATGAACCATACACCATCTCAAACGTACGTACAGAGAAAATGAAGGAAAATGTGGACCATGTGCTATTTTTGAATCAGGTAACATTATCTTGAATGTCTTGTTGAATGCGTCTGCTGCAGTTATCGGCAATGAATGAGTTCACACATTAAAATATCAGCCTGGGTGACTGCTCTCTGATTATCAGTCTCTGTCGACGATTTGGTTAGAAAACTCGACATTGATCTGTTAGATTTTTGTAAAGCACTATGTTCCTTGTAAGTTTTAGACTCGATGTTTTGCAGTCATTTTCCCCGCATGCGAACATGAGAAGTCTATCGAACAGGTCATGCAACGAACGTAGTATTCACCATGCTGTGATCTTGTTAAGTCTGCCAAATTTCATGATACAGGTCCCTGTATCTCTGCAAAATCTTTTTTTTCTTCGTCAGCGTTGTATCGTCGTCCACTTCTTCGTCTTCAGTTGATTTTCTTTTAGCCCACATGTCACGGTGACCTGCCTTCACAAAATGACAAGTCTAGAAACGATCCGAGTATATTATCATCAATGTCGTTATAGCACTTTTTTAAACTGGAAAATCAAGCGCAATCTTGACAAAGCATTTACACAACCAAGAAGAAAAAAAAATGTTGGTACAAAACCAGGAAGCGTATTTCCCGGAAGTAAATCCGTAATCTGTATTGTGAAACTAAAATCCAGGACAATTATGTAAATTCCGTAATAGTAAACAGTTCTGCGTTTTGTAAAACAAATGATGAAAGTTCATAGCATTAAAATTTGACATGATTATTTGTAAAAATGTGGTTCAAAGTCCACCGAAATGTCAATGATATAAGAAAACAAATAATAGTTTTCATAAAGAAACATATAATCAACATTTTCACGCACAAATCCATTCATAACTCAGACAGAAAAGGCATTAAATATCGAATGTCTTACCCCCACTGATTCACTTCTCTTGATGTAAACAAACAATTTTGATCGTATCATTTTGCAGTTGATCGAAATGATACAATGCGGTTGTACGGTGTGAGACAATAATTATAAATTTCATTTCGTATATCAATTGCTGCATTTTATTTCTAAAATGAGGATTTAACAGTACTGTAGTTGTGTAGTGCCTTCTGACGGGACTAAACATCCAGTGTTAAAGTTTTCTTTCAATGTCTTAACAAAACCAAAATTTTTTTATAATTACCGTGAAATCTAATCAGAAAATCGATCGATATACGTTACATTAGTTAATGTTCTAAATTTAACTTTGACATATTCAAATTAGATAGGGGGTGCTACAATGTAAACATGAAACAGTTGTTCGAAACGTGAACCAAACTGGCGACATAAGTGACAAAAAATGAAATGAAAACACATATAAAAAGGGAACTTGTGTTTACGAAAAAGACATCCACGTTAGTCACAAAGGGCAGGGCGCTGTTACAAATAGAGAAAAATGGCAGGGCGTCACTCGGACAAGGGCGGGCGCTGCAAACACAATATCAATTTCTAGATATTGAAATATCCATCCGCAAAATCCGCGTTGCAACAAAGAAATACTGATAGATTAACAAACGTGCATATAAGTACCCGATTTTAAGGGGGATTTATAATATATGAATGTTGCATGCATGCTCTTTCTAATATTTAAGTTACTCGTCCTCTTACAATTGACTGTATATATGGACTATATTTTTGTCCGGGTGGAAGGTTGCGACACATGTTGTGTAAAGCAGTGTCTTCCGTTTGATATGAGCGCTAGCATTAAACGAAATCTCACTTACAGTTCGTTCGTTTAAAAATCGTTTTTATTTCCACCGGTATAAAATATTATGTTTGTTGTATAAAAGAGCCCTGTTTGATCTCCAATTTGTCCACAATTTATTTTGATTAAAACTAAAGTGAAACACCAGATCAAAACTCTTTTATTGTATCATTGATTTATCGATCCTCCATGCTTTGATGAAGTTCAATAACATTAACAAAATTAAAGTCGCAATCTCAGAAACGCTTTAATGAACGAAAATATCAACATTTGAAATATAAGAACAAAAATCACTCCGGAACGGACACGTAAAAATGATCGGATATCAATTTTGCACCAAATTTAAACTTGTCTTTTGTGCAAAATACGATCTAGGACTTGATTTGATTCTGATTTAGGCTTTTGGGAAATATTGAAACCTTTGAAATGGACAAATATTACAAGCTCTTTCCTGATTAAGACAAATGGTTGAAAAGATCCACTAACATTTTTATTTCTCTGTGAATTTAAATAAAATAATTTGCTTTATTTATATAAAAAAAAAATTCTATAAAATGTTTACTTCAAAGCAGACTTGTTTTAGCTAAAACAATGTTCAGAAAAATATACATGTACAGTTAATTTGCATGACTAAAACGAGAAATGGAAAATTGGTAGCCCTTTGATGAAAACAACCACTGCAGGAAAAGCTTGACAAAGTTATCCGCAGTCGTTTTGCAACATTATCGTTGTCAGATTGGTGGGATTAGGGGAATCCCTTTAAAGAATATTGCATACAATAACTACATGTATGTCCTACCAGCTTCAAAGAAATGTTGTGGCCCATAAAATTTTTAAAATTAAAGGGTGCTCATCCTGGATTAAAAAGGCAGGCACAAGTCACAATGCAACAAATGCAGATAAAAGATTTAAATATGAAAAGGAGAAAAGGCCCTGAACGGATTTACAACACCAAATGGTGCGAAGGTCGTCCCTGGTTAAAATATGACAGTGATGAAAATGTCATGACATGTACATGTACAATATGTACAAAGTATGGTAAATGAGAGGAAACCGGAAATCTAAAAAAAAAATAGCTCTGGAGGTGGAGCTTGAAATTGATAGAGAATTTATTTGAATTAAATGTTACAATGTACATGTATATAAAATTATATTGAATGAAATAAAATGTTACATCTTAATAACACAATAAATGTATATGCCCAATAATATGTAGATTGGTATGGAATAAAAATTTCATGCTTTCAGAAATTTCTGTTTAGGTCCGGCAGAAAACTAGTAGGTCCAGCAGAAACTGATATAGTGTAGGACCTATTGTCCTGCAGTCATAATTTTTTTTCAAAACTCATATAAGCCCATATTTGATGTCCTTGTGGTTTTAAATAAAAAATTGTTTGCATTGGAAAGAAATGACCTGAATTTGTGTTAAAATCGAAAGTGAAAGTAGGATTTTTGACAGTAGCCATCTTCGGACTGTCCGTTTTTTCTTATATGCCATTAAATGTACATTTGTATGTTGATTTTCAGAGATAAGCTTCCAATTAGGTACCCCTTCCATGAGATACATTTTTGTACGAGTGTCACTTAGATTAAACTTAACATGAATCCTGTATGAAAGCTCATTTTTTTTTATTTAACTATAGAAGGCTATGGAGAATTCTTTAGTGGTATTACACCTTAACCACAAGGTCTTCAACATGTGGAACAGGAGTTTTATTCATGAGATAAAGACCTAAAACGCACGATATACAAATGTCTACTCTGAAGAGGACCTTTAAAATAGATTTAAATTGACTTATGCCCAGTGATAGAAATTGGGAAGTTCAAGCTGGTAGCACAGACAATATTTTTGATAAAAAATGTCTATATGTTTAACTAAATTATAGGTAAAAGTTTAGTAGCCCAGACCAAAATCTAGGGGCCATGGGCAACTGGGCCCCTGTTAATTTCTGTCCCTGCTTATGCCTGATATATTTTGCATTTATAGAGCAACTAGCAAATATTTTAACTAATCTGAAATTATTTTTGCACCATATTTATTATGAACATTGTCGTTATCACTCTGTAAGAATTATTCTAAGAAAACTAGCAACAACCATTTGTGTCGTATACCTCGAGTCTCCAACCAAAACAATTCTTAATTGGTCAAAACTCGTTATTTTAGGATTAAATACAATAATTGAACATTCATATTTAATTAGAATAAAGCAGTGAACACACATGTATATATGACACGAAAAACCTAATATTATATCCGTAAAATGTACAGAAATGGTCCTTTTATGTACCCATGACAAAAAATATCGTGTTTCGTCAGTTGGTTTTATGTCAATAGCTTTTTTCAGAGCAAACCGATGTCCTAAAACAAACACACATTGTCATAACTGATAATCAAGTTGCCGAAATGCTACAATGTATGGTATCTAAGCACACATTTCAATGAAACACCGAAAATAGGCTGCAGAGAATGCACTTACCGGTGTGGAAATTTGACGTTTTTTTCCGTCATCTTGTTGGTCTCCAACCAAAATAATAGGGAGGTCAGATATTTTTCAATTTTATTTACACAATGGCAAATTCTGTAATTCTGTCTTACATTTGAAGACAGCTACAGTGACAATGCACTAGAACACTATTATTTAAAGTGAATTATTTAAAAGGTGACATGTTGAAATTAATAAATAATGCACATTTGGAGAAAATTCTTCATATGTCACAATTTTTTTATATTTCAACTGGACAGAAGCGACCAAAATTAAATGGAAACTTTGGAAATGGCAGCGCTATTTTGAAACTATTTATTCCCTGAAACACATGTTGCTGACCAGTTAGACTGAAAGTAAAACTCTTCTGTAGTGGATAGTAGGCTATAGCTAGGTTTTAATAATCTCATACAGTTTGATGAGAAAATTCAAAATTTTTATTTATACTTTCAATTTTATGGGTAAAATTTATCCAATTTTGGTGTCATTTTCAATTTTCCCATTGAAATGCATGGTAAAAAATATTTTTAAAAATGTGTTTGGAAACACATGTTGCTCATGATGAAACAAAGACTGCAATTTCTTTTAGAACAATGTCTAAACTACATTTATCAACTACAGTACAGCTCAAGGCATAGTCTGATAAATGCCAGGTATGCCTCCAATACCTGGCATACCTGGCATGAAGTCATAAAACTGGACCTCTGTGGTTATCTAATATACAACTCATAAATTAATCATATTAAGATATTTTCTGGTGAAGCCACAGGTAACATTTCCCTTTTCACCTGGGCAGGTAGAAAATACATGTACAGGAAATGATTATTAATTATTAGTGTTTGATAACACACTAGCATGTACAATGTAATACAATTGAGAAATTTAATTGAAATATTTCTTTATGAAAAGAAGATATCAGAATAAATAGGAAAATATTTGTAAAATTTAAATTATTTGTAGTAGAGAATAATTATTATTATTGTTTTTTTTTGTCATGAAATTGTAAGAGACATTGAACTGAAAATTTAAAACAGTGCATAGCATGCATAAAGTTATAATTTTGTAGATGTTTCTTTCGATTTTTATGAAATTTATTTCATGACACACAGAATTCTTTGAATTTTATTTGTTTATCTGATAGTAATTTTTGTCTGCATGTTGATGTTTTCTGGTGATTCAAGGACGTATATAGATAAACGTCCTTGGGTGATTTAAACACAATTGTTGATTTTTCCGATTTTATTTTAGTTAAATATATAGCAAATTTGATGTCAGAAAACAAAAAAAATGTCTTTAAATTATAAGAAAATAAAGGCAATCTGACGGAAAATCGTGCAAAAATAAACAAAAAATATTTAAATGTTTCTGCTTCTTCTGGTGCAAAAATGATCAAAATCTGTTCAGAAACATGACTTCACAATAATTTTTTTTTGAAAAATGTGGTTTTATATGAAATACATGTATATAGCGTAAAATCGAGGGTGGCGAATAATTATGTTCCATGACTGTATGTTAATTGCATAATTTTCTATTGTAATTACAGATTTTCATAGATATAAAGAAATTAAAAAAAATACCTGAAATAATTAGCTTTGAAAGAGGTGTTTTTAAAAGATATATTTAATGTAAAAAAATCAAAATTTAAATAAATGAGAAATTAAGAAGGAAAGGGATTGGGATAATCTTTTATTTATTGTTTTCTAACTAGATATATTGTTCAATAAACAACTCTTTACATGTTTATGACACTCACTACAGCATTTACAGGAAACAATTAAAAGTTAATTTGATATGGATTATAAATTTATGACAAAATATTCTTGCATAAAAAAGTGTTAAGTTTTTTTTTTTACATGTTAAAAATGGCATTGTTTTTGGCAAAATTAAAAATTAAATTAATTTTTATATCATGTTTATTGACAAAAGTTATCAAAATAGTTTCAACATACAAAACAATGTAAAAGTGCTATCAAAACAAATTAGATGTTGATTAAAGGGTCACTGATTAAAGATACTTTGTTACTCAAGTCTTTTGATTGATATTAAAAAGAAGTAAGATAAATAAAGAAGTAAGGTAAATAATACAATTAACATTTGTTGACTATTTTCCTAATAATTATTCCAACAAAATTAATAATACAAAAATATTAAAGGTCCACATGAAAGCTTCATGGGATTTTGAAAATTCAAATATGAAATTTGTTTCAAATGCTTTATTTTTTTAATGTAATTCCCAATATAAGCCCCAACTTTTTTTTTTGTGCATAATTTTCCAATCTTATTCTCAATGGAAACATTCATCTGAAAATATTCTACATATAACTTATAAAATACAAAGGTAAGTCACATGTGAGTGATGGTTTTACCTGTACAGGTAATTAGTCATTTCCTGTTGTATATTGGAACCACAGGTGATTCTCTGGAGATGGGTACTGTTAATTAAATCACAAAGCAATAAATACCTGGCATTGGATGCCAGGTATGAGGCATGCCAGGTATTTATATTATCAGACTATGTATTGAGCTGTACTGTACAGTTTCATTAGATTTCATTATTGTTTTCAAATAATTTCTTATATAATTCTATTTCTTGGTAAAGACAGATAAAATTCAAAATGGCCGTCATTATAAAATATAAGTGGTAATTTTCCAAACTTCAAATTGTCATAACTTTTGAACTGCTTAACAGATTTAAAAAAAACTAAACACCATTGTAAATATCTTCAGGAGATCCGATCATTGGTGTGTACTTTAAAATATTTTAACACATTTTCGAAAAAAGTCTGACCCTCCTAAAAATAACCCCTTCTCCAACCAAATAGGTTCGACCCCCTGTAACGAAGGGTGTATACAAGGAAGCTTGAAACATTTCTTTTTCTTTTCATAAATATACCCTGTGTATACAGACCCTGGATCGTTTAAGTTAACAGATATTTCGTATCGTTTGCGTTTTTCATTCGTTTCGTTTGCGTGTATCGTTCGTTCGTTTTTCGTTTTCAGTTCGTTTGCGTTTCGTTCGTGTAATTGGTTCGTTCGTTTCGTGTATCATTCGTTTCGTTCTTCAGTTTATGTACACATTCCAATTTTGTTTAGTTAAAAAACAAAATAAATTGTGCATTAACAATTCATAAACACAATTAAAATATATACCCATTGGAAGCATTCAAACGGGCATATGCACAAAGTTAGAGTGTGTGCAATGTTACAAAATGTACCAGACTGGACTATTTTATTAATTGTTTTAATTAAGGGAAAACATATTTAATAAATGCATTTTTTTCAATAATTTACTCTATGGACAAATAAACAAGAAATCATCTACATGTACATGTGTAACATCTATATGTATGTAAACAAACGCCTCTGTCAGTTTCACCTGGGAAATACATGTACTGCAGGTGTGAAATGTCAACTCTTAATTTCATTCTATAAATTAACAATTATACTATTCAGGGGCGGATTCAAGGGGGGGCGCACCCGGCGAGCACCCTCCCTAAAATTGGAAAAAATATGATTTTTTTGCATAAAATCGTGATTTTTCACACGAAATACCCCCAAAATTTTCGCGCCTCCCTCCGCTTAGCGCGATTTTTTTAAGTGTGCCCCCCCTAACTTGAAATCCTGGATCCGCCCCTGCTATTTATGACCTTTTTAAGCCACACACCTCTCGGACAGCTTGACCGGGAAAATAACTGATACGCCTAGACAATACAGAATCCGAATATAAATTCTGAATAATTATATAATTATATAAATATACATGTAAAGTCATACAATGTATTTGGAAGTCGAACATATGAGATTTAAAATTTAATCATAAATATAATTATTAAACACATTGATAATATAAACTATTTAATATAAATTGTATTATCCTATTACTTTACCAACTAATTTATCATTTATATATCCATTTTGTGTCAATTGCATATAAAATATAAGATTAGTTAATTACGTCAATTTGCACAAAAGTCATTCAAATAAAAACACGATACTATATTGTACTTCTAATAGAACCAGGATCGTTTGTCATTGGATAATATATGGTTACATGTACGCTCCAAGACAAAAAATAAAACATTGTTTGTTTCCCCAAACCCGACCGACTGAAAAATCGGTGCGACTCAAACTATTTTATTGTCGATTATAGAGCAAGAATTATTTTTTAATGCCCATTGTCCAGCGTGTTAAAGCAGGGTATTATAGTATAGGGGAAGGAAAAAGTAGAAGTGGAAGTCGGAGCTCTTTTACTTGTGTTTGAGACTCAGATTTAAGATTTCGATACACACCGGACGTTTTCGTTTGACTACTAAATATAACCCTATGGAAAACGGCATGTTGTCTGCAACATGTTTGCAGTTTCCTTCTCCGTCAGAAAAATATATGCGAGACAATAAAATAAAACCGGTTGTAACCAACAGATTATATAGCTTTCCAAACCAATGGTCATGGAGAGAAATGCTCAAAGATGTGATAGATTCGGAGGAAAAGGACCAGAGAAAAACGGGTGCCGTTGCCGTGAGTATGACACTGACAGTTGGAGGTGGCAAGTATTGAACCTGACTTCGAGGAAGAGATACGAGTTGTGGAAGAATTTGAAAACCGTTTAAAAATTTGTTGCATTTATCATTATGGGAGACAGTCCGGAAAAGATACTAACAACAATTCCCCAAAAAGAAAAGATGCATTGGACGTTTTCAAGTTGATGAAAAGAAATTTGACCCAGTTTCCTTGTGGAATCACTGAGGAAGTCGGGAGTAAATTTACAAGTAAGCTTGCTGGATTAATATTTATAAACTATCTTTCTCTGCATAGGAGTACATGTATGTTCCTTTAGGTATAAGGGGAACTGTCCACACCTCTTTGTATATTTTCTCTCTTTGTCCAAACTTAAAAGCCTGTGGGTGTAGGGAGGAGGAAAAAAGCTACTTTTCTAGGGGCCGTCCTGCCCAAATTATTTACAGGTTTGGACTTAGATTTTTCAATGGATTTTTGTATAAATATGTATTTATATAAATTGTCCATTCACATTGAAGTGTTACTTTTTATTTCATGTCTTCTTTTTTTTCAGGTGACTTCCTTAAAGGTGCTTGAAATGTTCGACTGCAGATGGATTGCATCTCGCCTACGAAGTTAGCTCACTAGTGGAGCATGAACTACTAAATATAACCCGTCTGGAGCACATGAGTGCACCCTCAGGTTTTAGTGGGTATCGTGTTACTAGAACTTTAGTTTTCTGTGTAGTGTTTTGCAGATGGTTGTTTTTCCTTTTTTCTTTTGGATATTTTGTTGTCATATGGAGCAAGATATTTGCACCTACTGTGCAGAAGTTGGTGCTGAAAGGGACAGGGATGGATTGGAGACCCATCATATTGTTCTGCCTGTTTCTGCTGTATGCATGAGAATGGGAAAAACTGTTCCAAAGAGAAATCCCATTAAATAGAATTTCAATTTGACTCATACATTGTACATGTACATACAATGTATGTATCTGTGTTTGAAATTCTTTGTTAGTTTGTTTCAGTGTTTTAAAAGAGACTGTTTTGTCCAAAAAAAAAAAAGAAAACCAAAGGGCCTATATACATTTGTAAGTCTCCAAAGTGGTGTGGACATGCAGAATTCAGTTTTAGTTTTGAGTTTTTTCCAGATGTTTCTCATATTGAAATTTCAATATTGTTTGTATTTGGTGTTTTTCATGGGATGTCTATGGCTGATCCTTAAGCTTTTCCTAGATAAAGGATATAAAGCCATGCAATAATGAGTACCTGGTATGCAGTTTATTGCATACATGCTATTATCTAGATATCTACATTTGTATTACATGTATTATAGTAAAAGTAGTAAAAATACTTTTTTGAAGAAAAAAAATTAAATAATTTCCCTACCTACCTACCCACACCTGGCTTGGAGGGTCGGGTTTGGGGAAACAAACAATATTTTAATTTTGGCCCAATGATTCGTTCGTTCGTTCAGTGCATAGTGCATTCGTTTCATGTATTGTGCGTTTTTCATATCGTTCGTGTCAAGCATTTGTTCGTTTGGTTTGCAAGCATTTTCCGTTCGTTTGCGTTTCGTGCATATTGTAAGCTTATACGATCCAGGATCTGCATCTGAACGAGTCTGTAGAACCCTTAGGTGAATCAACACACAGGACTGGTCTGGACAGTTCCGTATTAAATCTCGTTGAGATTAGGATTCCGAAGACATTTTCTGTCTGTATCTTCATCCTAATCTCGTGACAAGCCCTATCAAAGGTATTCTGGAAATTTAATAATGGGGTAACTTTGAACCCCCGATGCATTCTGATGGATATTTTGGCATGGACGGATAGTGTAAGTAAGATTTCATATATAAACATATTTTCTAGTTCAAATCTGCAAAAATATTGATATTTCCTTACCCTTTACAGCGTATATCCGACAAAATAATCCAGACTTCAGTTCAAACTGTCCGCCATTTTACTGTACTCTAGAACTACATGTACACCACGTGATCAAATATCGTGACACATTTTGTCTGTTCGAGATGTCGATGTCAGGATACAAGTAATAAAATAATTTGACATCGACATCTCGAACTACAAAACAGACTATACAAAATACGTCACAATTTTTGATCACATGTGACATGGTGTAGTTCTAGAGTACAGTAAAATGGCGGACAGTTTGAAGTGAAGTTTGGATTATTTTGTCGTATATACGCTGTAAAAGCAGGGGTGGATCCAAGGGGGTGAGGGGTGCATCCGGTGCATGGCCCCCCTAAAATTGGAAAAAATATGATTTTTTTGCGTAAAATCGTGATTTTTCACACGAAATACCCCAAAAATTTTCGTGCCCCCTCCGCTCGGCACGATTTTTTAAAGTGCACCCCCCCCCTTAGTCCGAGATTCCTCTGCCGTTCGACGACCATTTAGAACTTGCTGTTGTCGTTGAACGTCAGAGCGCTTGCCATAAACAAAACAGCGGATTTTCCTCTCCCACTCGAGAGAGGCACATTTCCACGTTTTGTGGCCATCAGATTTTATTTTCTATCCAAAACCCTAATATATATCGCTTCACCAATCATTTTTCTATTCATTCATAACCATCTTACCATCAGAAATTGGTGTTACACTCCATTGCAGCACAATTTCCCCAGACCATATGATTTCGTCATTTTTAACATTGACATTTTGAAATATTTGTCACGTGACTTCGAGAGAACTACTATTACCGCAATGTATCATGGGAGATGATTTGCATATATGATCTGACCTTGTCCAAAATAGGGGGAAACGTAAGACATGCTCTTTCCGAAGCCCGCGGATAACACTGCCAAATGAATCTTTTCTATCCAACATATTTTGTATTATTTCCTTCTGCTCTGATTTGAGCTGTAGATGGAACTGTTTGTCCTGCAGAATACGCTTTATATCGTCTTGTATGTTTGTTTACGTATGCAAATTTGGCGCACTGCATTTAGTATCTCCCATCATGCAATGCATTTCTGTCATCTTTCAGTTAGTATCGCGAGATCACGTTTAAAAAATGGCAGTGAAATGACCAAATCATCGGGCGTAAGGAAAAAACGTGCTGTAATCGAGTGTAACACCACTCTCTGAGGGTAAGATGGTTATGAATGAATAGAAAAATGATTGGTGAAGCGATATATATTAGGATTTTGGATAGAAAATAAAATCTGATAGCCACAAAACGTGGAAATGTGCTACAAATGAGATGCGGAAAAAAATCCGCTGTTTTGTTTATGGCAAGCGCTCTGACGTTCAACGACAACAGCAAGTTCTAAATGGTCGTCGAACGACAGAGGAATCTCGGACTACCCCCCCCTAACTTGAAATCCTGGATCCGCCCCTGAAAAGGTAAGGAAATATCAATATTTTTGCAGATTTGAACTAGAAAATATGTCTATATGAAATCTTACCTGCACTTGATCTGACACTATCTGTCCATGCCAAAATATCCATCGGAATGCACCGGGTGATCAAATTTACCCCAACATTTAAAATTTCCAGAATTGATAGGGCTTTAGGATTAGGATGAAGATACAGACAGAAAATGTCTTCGGAATCCTAATCTCAACGAGATTACTCCGTATTATAACGGATTTTAAGATTCATTTCACTCCAAGTCCAGTTTCACAATTTGTTTTTCAACCTACATGCATTCGACAAGTAATGAATATGGGAATATGATAATCAATAACTGACCTGTTGCAATTTTTCTCTCGGTTGGCATGCTGCTAAAAGAAACTGTCTTCTTCCTTGGGGGTTTTCTAGCCCCCGATTTATTCATAAAACTACTTTTCCGTGGCATTATTTTATCAGACACAGAATTATCCCCATTTTCAAGAGAAACGTCGTCATCACCCGTACCGTCCAAATTTTCAGATTCTCCGTTTAGAAAAACGTCCGAACACTTTTCAATCACTTCATTGATGTTTTCACAAGACCCGATAGTTTCCTCCGCCATGTTTCACATTTCCTGCTTTTGGGTTTCTGTTTGAGAGTGTTGTAATATCACTTATCAGTTTCAAATTGTATCCATTAATTATCAGTTTACATGGTTAATTTAATTCCTACATCCCAAATAACATTTAATAAATGATGCATAATTAACCCCCTTGACATTGTTTTTCATTTTCTTGGCTGACTATGAAGTACTTGCAACTTTGACAGCATAATTTGCTAAACAGGTCGGATATATTTATCACTGATTGCTATAATAAAACAAAGCCGGTTTGGATTCGTTGAAATTCCGTATCATTTCTTATGAAATTTAAAATTCAATAATTCCTTCGGACATTATTCAACTTGTGAGTGATTCTGACTGGTTTAAACATCGACAAACTCCTACAAACTAGTATTCACTGTCTCTTATCCACTCCGACTCCGAATGTTTGGAATCAACTTCCGGTGACGTAAATGTTATCAAACAACCAGTACACAGGTAGGAAATCTGCTTATTTTAACACAATAAGTACTTTTTTAGAATAAATTCACAATAGGTAGATGATCAGCACATATTTTTCGTTGTTTTAAACCTTTCTTCAGGCCACAAAAGTCTATGGTTAATATTTAAATCCCTTTTCTAGATCCAGTGCAGCACGTTTTCGTGTGTTTGTTCATGAAAAAGGTGAACATTTTTCCCAGTAGATCAGTATGTTTTGAGAAATTGGTATGCAATCTACAAAAAAATATCTGTCTGATCGATAGGTCGTCCGAAAAGCTAACAAATTTGAACGATCATGTCTATTTTATCAGATTGCTGTCCAATGCCGTCGAGCAGAGTGTACGGGTTTGGAAGTACGACTTTTTTCACGGGTGTCGGTTCGGAACGATTTGACACTAGGAAAGTGTACGATTTTTATTTTCTTAAAAGCATCTTTATTTGACTTTTTGAAGAATCTTGGGACATTTCTTAGGCCCGTGAATATTAATCCCTAATTCCTCTAGTGTTTCGGTGCTGGGCTATGTTTTCTGACTTAAACCTCCTGTCACCTATAAGCACTGAATCGCTTAACAGATAAGAAATGCCCGAAAGCGCAACTATGGAACCACAAGGTTAAATATTTAGTTTCATAATTCTCTTTTCTCGTGTACCGCTGGAGATAACATTACATGAGCAACTCTGCAGTTGATGCTAGAAAAGCTGAGCCTGGCGCTTACCTTACCGGTGCACATCTGGTCCGTGATGCCCGTTTTTGGTGGGGGTCAAGTTTGTTTGTTATTATTTTTTTCTGTGTGTTATTTTGGTTATTGCTTGTTCTTTATTTTGTTTGTTTGTTTTCTCGGCCTTATCTTTATCCCTGGACCAAGTCTATCGAATTTGTGTTCACAGTTCAGATCATGATTCCATTTGATGAAACTAATGATCTTTTCTCCATTTTTATCCAATGCTACAAACTTGTTGGCATGATTGATAGGTCTGACGCTGCGCACAGTATTGGCGCACTCTATGAAATGTACGTAATTTTCCTCGTAAAATGTATTATAATTTTGAAATAAATGCATACTGATAATACATGTTGTATCTTATAGGACAGGGTTACATAATTATACCTTTTTAAATGATAATACAATTAGATTAAATTAAATCAAAACCCATACAAAGTAATCTCCGGCAAAAAATTGCGTGTAACTTGTAACATGGAAAACGTGGACTATCTAGTAATTTGAATCGGAAAATCTTATTTTTGTGCGGAAATTTGCGGAAATTGCAATGCGNAAAAATACATTCACAATGGATTCTTTGGTAAGAAAATTTAAATAATGTAGCAACAATTAAAAAAAAAATCATATATTCAAAATGTGCTTTTAATAGCGTTTAAAAATTAAAAAAAATATGGTTTGAAAGTGAAATTTTCATGGAGAATTTTTACTTTTTGCTTGTCTAGTCCGTTTTGTTACCGTGTGCTAAATGCGCGCAAATGACTGGTTTTCTAAAATATGTCGCAAATTCGAACGTTAATGTAAATAAATTATGTATATCATTCTTTGAATAATATATTCTTTTCGAAATGTGCATTTGATAGAGTTTCTCAAATAAAAAGAATTTTTAATAAATAATAACAGACAAAGAAATGAAAAGAAAATCGAAATGTCTAGTCTGTTTTGTTACCCGGCAATCTTGTAACGTTTTTCCGTGATTTTCAACGTTACGTTTTTTTTTTTGTCGTTAAAATCAGAAGTTTCCAGTGGTACAATCCTAGTTGTAAAAGCTGATGACAATGATTACCCGTATTATCTAGTGAGAGCAAGCAAACACCCCACCGTTCTACGAAAAACTGCTACCGACAAATGGGGTGTATCCTATCATCAGGGTACCAAGGTTATACACGGTTATTACTTGACACTATAGATTACAACCCTTTAAAACTAAAGTTACTTAAACAAATTCCAGCAATTGTACCAGCACTTTCAATCATATACATTTGTTCAGAGGTCAATATTGACGATAATGGAGTGGTCAATTTGAATGAGTCATTGCATGATCGAATTCTGCGATGCTTAGAATAGTTCACGATTAAAATGTAATGTTGACGATGTTCTTTTTTATATCCTTTCATTTATATTGAACTTCAAACTTTAAATTAGCACACTAAGGAAACTTAACACATAAAAAAAATTCAAGAGTGAAAACAAATATGCAAACATTAACACTTGCAATATCGTATACTTGACGTTCTGGCGATGCATATAGTATTTAACGTTACAAACGTTGTCCCAATACTGTGCGCAACGTCTCTATGGACTTAGGAAGACATATTCTATACTATTCTTTACAGAGAGTTTTGATGGCTACTTCATTTTTTTGGCTAGTGTCAAATCGTTCGTTCGGAAAAAAGTCGTACTTCCAAACCCGTACACCCTGCTCGACGGCATTGGACAGCAATCTGATAAAATAGACATGATCGTTCAAATTTGTTAGCTTTTCGGACGACCTATCGATCAGACAGATATTTTTTTGTAGATTGCATACCAATTTCTCAAAACATACTGATCTACTGGTGCAAAATTTTCACCTTTTTCATGAACAAACACACGAAAACGTGCTGCACTGGATCTAGAAAAGGGATTTAAATATTAATCATAGACTTTTGTTGCCTGAAGAAAGAATTAAAACAACGAAAAATATGTATTGATCATCTACCTATTGTGAATTTATTCTAAAAAAAGTACTTATTGTGTTAAATAAGCAGATTTCCTATCTGTGTACTCGTTGTTTGATAACATTTACGTCACCGGAAGTTGATTCCAAACATTCGGAGTCGGAGTGGATAGGAGACAGTGGTATTTAATCCTAAAATAATTATATAACTGTCTCATATTCAATCTACGTGCCGAGGTCACTGGACTGAAGATTACAAAAAGGTCTTTTTAAATATATCAATTAAAATTAAAAATCCCCCCATTAATCTAACAGACTGATTGTGGCAAACTGTGGTAACAAAACACTGGAATATACATGATAGTAAAATTTTAAAAATATATATATCATAGTCGTGTCGTGACAACTGCTCGGCCATGCAATAAAGTCGGTCACTTGTTTTGATTTACAATTCTCGCGCAGCACGAGACCGATGACGTCATTCTGTATATTCATAGCGTATATAAACACGGAAGGAATTCTTTTAAAGTTCAAAATTACAAGATGAGATTAAAACAGATAATATTGAATTCAATAAATTCCATGAACAGATCATGACCTTTTCTGGAATGTATGCCAAGCAAATTGTATTTTAAAATACTTTGAAAATATGATGATTGATCATTCAGATTCCACCATTTTCTAGAAAATGGCTGATTTTACCGGGAAAATACATACAAGTCCTCTCCATTAGTCACAAAATGGCAGATTATTTTGCATTTCCACTGCTGCATTAATAACAAATATATGAGACAATATCAAAAATTGTCTAAATTTTGGCATGGGAAAAACATCAAAACGAGTGTCTTTAGAACATGTATTTTAATAACTCAAAACACAGAACAAGTATTCAGGATTTCAGAACTATTGTCTGTAATTCAAAATTCTTATATATATGGTAACCATGGCAACTTTAAAATGGAACTAACACGTCCAGTTCATTCCTGTTACCAGAGTTTAACATTTTTTAGAAGACTGTAAAGGGAATAAGAAATACAATTAGAGGTAATATTTTCTGTTTTCTAATACTTCTTACGATATCCTATCACATTACAATAAAAACGATTAACAATTAAAAACCAATGTCTAAGAATAATCTCTTAAAATTGATACAGTTCTTTGGTTCTGAAAATCATCTTTTTTTATTGCAGTTTGATTCATTTTAAAACTTTTATGTAATTACAAGACAAAACTGTAATAGTTTATTCAATGTAGGGCTAATTGATCTTCATAAATCATACAAACTTTTATTAGATAAGTGTAAGGTATTTTAGAAATAAAGTAAAATATAACCAGTAACATGAAAAACACTTCAGTAACAGGACAGAAGTTGGTAACAGGAAGGAACTTTCATTTCAAAACAATACCTTTGTTTTCAATGTATCAAAACAAAATGTCATCATAAAACACAAAAAGAACAAGAAACAAAGTAATAGTCAAACAAATATGTCACTTTAATCATTCCATTGTGTAATGGTTTGCCCATTAATAAGTCCGAGTGGAGGTATGATCTTATTTACTGCATCCAAAGGATACCAACAGAGGTCCTTTTTTCTGGGCCACATGTAAAGATTGCTGTTTTTATTAACCTTTTTCATGCATTGGACATACAGTTCCTAAAAATTCAGGAATTCATTTAATTTGAGGATTTTTCGTTTCGTGTATCGTGCGTTTTTCGTATCATTCGTGTGAAGCGTTCGTCCGTTTCGTTTGCGTTTGGTGCATATTGTAAACTTATACGATCCAGGATCTGTAGCTTGTACTTTTGAAGTAACTGACCACTACTCTCGGTCAACATCTATAGCGTATTATATTCTCCATTGTCTCGTCTGCCTCATATTCTCCATTGTGTCGTCTGCCTCTAGATCTCCAGGGGCGGATCCAGGATTTCAAGTTAGGGGGGCGCACTTAAAATAATCGCGCGGAGCGTAGCGAGGCGCGAAAATTTTTGGGGTATTTCGTGTGAAAAATCACGATTATATAATTATACGCAAAAAAATCATATTTTTTCCAATTTTAGGGAGGGACGCCGGGTGCGTCCCCCCCCCTGGATCCGCCCCTGACATAAAAGTTTCTTCACGTATCTTTGTCCTTTTTTGTCTCTTCTCATCTGAGCTAACATTGTGTGATGAAATAATAGCGCACGACTGGTGATTTTCTTTGATTTTAGCATAATATGTCTTGTTCTTTTTCTAGGTGTGCATTCTTCGGACATCGTTGAGGATATTTTCCTTCTTTCTCTTCCTAGTGCCTTTCTTAAAGAATCCACCTTTTTCTGGAGAATCTTGATGGTAAAATTCTTTCTGGCTAATTCTCTGTAGCATTTAGAAACCTTTGCTTTCTTAGCACTCTCTATTGTAATGTCTCTGTTTGTTCTTTGTGTGCTTTCTGTTCCATCTGGGCTTCTTATAGATGATCTAGTCAACCTTGATGTGCCAGGTTCTGTCGGGTGAGAAGGGGAGACAGGAGGAGTGAATAAATTTTTACGCATCTGTTTTCTCTTTTAGGTCTTGCTTTTGTTGTTTCCATCTTCTCCTCATGGTACGCTTTTGTCTCTCTGACATCTGTGCTATATTTCTTCTCTTTCCAATCGCAAGATCTTGTCTGTATTTTGCTTTTTCTTTGTCTAAATATTTTGTCTTCTTTCCAGATCCGCATCTCTTATCTCGCCTCTGTTTTTCTGCATCACTCAATGCCATTGTGGTGCCTGTGAACAAAAAACAGACAATTAGAAATTGTTGAAAGGTTTATGTGTTAACACAAGAATTATAAGTGATTTTCATTTCCACACATTTAATTCAACAAAAGAGACACGTGGAAATGTCATACCATTTTTTGTAGATCTCTATATGATGGAATAAAGGGCCTGATAAATAAATTGTGTGGTTCCTATTTAATTTGGTAGGTTGTGTTTTTAGGGCTTACAGATGGTATTTAGAAGAATAGTAGTTTGGTTAAATAAGCTATTTCTTCCATTTTAAAGATACTAAAAGTGATGTAAAGCACCTGCCCTTCTAAAATATATTTGAAGATTCTAAGCAAACCCCATTTCAGTTAGATGTTTACTTATCTGAATTCATAGTAGATCCAATTTTCCTTGCTGTTACCATGTATGTTCTTTCTGGTACTTTTTTTCTCTAATAAATAGTTTTTTTTTGCGATAATCTAAAGAAAGTAGAATAACTTTAGACTCAAACAAGAGGAGAATAATCTTCTTGAATTCTTCCTTGCTATATGTACCCTTTGCCTGTAACAAGAAAGATACAAAAATAAATTCCTTCCTGTTACCATCTTGTAGAAGATTTTTTTTTATATTTTCTCTGCTGTTATTTATAATTTCTTTGCTGTTACCATAAGTCAGAATTCTTTTCTTGCCTATCTAAATAATGTTTTATAGGGATTCTTTAAATATTTGATATGATAACTGAATTTAAAATAAAGTGCTTGGCAGACGGGGGTTAACTAAGTGTTACATCAGTAAAATTATCTTTTATATCCTTCCTGTTACTGTTTCAATTCTTTACTGTTACCAAAAAAATACGTTTTCATTTATTTTCAAGAAATTAAGAATTACAAACAATACACTATACTCTAATATTTGTTATTTACTTGAGATTTTTTACGAATAAATAATATTGAGTTTATATTTTAAACAGAAATATATTTAAATTGGAAATTAATTAAACATTTCATTCATGTTACCAATTATGGTTTTCCTGTTACTTTTTAGCAGGTAACATGAAGGAAAGTAACAGAAAAGAATTACGCCATACTTTTTCCATTTATTTACATTAGATGTAAGTGTATTTCCTGTAACACATGATGTTTACAAAACGGTCTAAAAAACACACTTAACAGTATCATTTCCACACAAAAATATTCTCAGAATGTATATGAAAACACTATAACAGGGGAGAACTATGAAAAGTATCCAACTACAAATTTATACCTTGGATGGGCTCGAATATTTAAAACTGGCCGCCTACCAAACTTTTCTTGTGGTGTTATGGATTCAAGAAATGATGCTGATCCAATGCATTATCGGTAATTAAATCTTGGTCTTTCAAGTGTTTCGAAAAGTGAAAAAAATCCCGAGGTAACAGGAGGGAATTTACCCATGTGGACAAAACTTTAAAAGGCAAAATTTTTAAATATACCATAGTTATAATAAAAATTGAATTATAGATAGAAACTTTCTTATACAATCTATCATATTTGTGAAAATCAGCAAGCTATAACTTGATTTGAATTTTTTATGACAGATATAATTATAAAAAAACAGCAGCGGACAACATGATTTTTGGGGGGTTTGAAACTTTGGACCATGATATTTTTTTTTAAATATATATTTAAAGGAGCGTTGTTTTGCTTTTTAATGTATTATATACTCAAGTTAAATTGTATACAGAAATTTTCCCCAAAGGATAATTAAATTAAGAAATAATTGTGGGTAAACACGCCGGACAAGAATTTAGACATTTTTTTATATTGTCTCATATACCTCTAACTACTTGGGGTAATGAGAAGATAGAAAAAGAATTAATTTAACATCAATAATAAAAATCTATAACATAGATTAAACAGAGAATTAAATTAAACCAAAGAGGAACATGAGATTATCTGGGGGGGGGGGGGGGGGGGGCTGTCATTATTACAAATTATTACAACAAAACTGTATATCGTTACCACTCTGTGATAATAAATGTGATTGAAACAAACATATATCAGTCATTAATTGTTTTTCAAAAATATGGCAGTTTGTAGTTAGTCTAATATATTGCATTGACAAAAACAAAAACGCCAAATTCACTGGATTAAATATTTCATTATATGGGTAAGCAAGTTCAATGTTTGTATCAAATAATTAATTTTTAATACTCCATTTTCAAGCTATTTAAAACAAAACATCTTTTGAAATTTGTCAGACAAAACAATATACACAGAAAAAGCTAAAATACTATACTTTCTTAATCTGGTTTACTTCAGTTTAAGTTTGGTTGGCGTATGACAAAATCATTTGATTTATTGACCCTTGACCGGCCTTATGTGACGTAATAGGACGCCATTTGGAAAAAAGGGTAGTAAACAAATATGGGTTAGTGTGTTATTATTATCGATCTTTTTTCAATGGAACTTAACACATTTGAGCAAGAATAGATAAGGAACATAATTAAAAGAAAAAATGTTTACTGTTCAAACATGAAAAAAAATCAAACAGTATCCAATGACTGGCCGACTTATTGTCACACGGGGATATATTACAGAACGGCACTATGATTGAACTTGTGACGTCATGTTTACTGTGACGTAATCGATGAATGACGTTTTACGCAAAGCCTATAAATAGGCCATTGGCACTCGAGGGATGGTTTGAAAAGCCTAAAAATAGGCTCTTTGGACATGTAAGGGTTAAATAGCAAACCCAAAACTTGGCGCCATTTAAAAGATATATGATTAAAGAATAATTATCCCCGCTTTGAAAATTATAACAACTTTTGATTGGTTAAAACCCCGGGTATGAAAAAACCCATATTCCCGGGTGTAACTAGCCATTTAACCAATCAAATGCTGTTATAATTTTCAAAATGGGGATGATATGATGTTAAAGCTCGCGATGTTGCGCTCCAAAATAAAATGTAGTTAATTTTGGCTATCTATTGAATATAAAGCTGTTACTTTGATCAGCTGTAGGGTTCTACCAAAGGTAGTACCCTACACCGGGTAAAAAACACTCGAAACTTTCATATTTTTTTTTACTAATTCTTTCCAAAAACAAAGAAAACGTCACTTTTATGGGGGCCGTCGGGGTCCAAAATGTCTTATTTTTGACAATAACCGGGGATAAATTCGTTATCTATGTTCCTATCCGTAGATGTGGATATTTTAACACCCTTCAGTAGCCTGTACACCCTTCGGCTGCGCCTCGGGATGTACTTGGCTACTTCAGGGTGTTAAAATCTCCATATCTACGGATAGGAACGTAAATAATTAAATACATGGCCTTTTTCATATTGCCCTTGTTATCAGGACGATTCTTTGATATCGGCCCCGAAGGACGATATCAGTCGAGGGCTGATGACAAGGGCAATATGAAGAAGGCCATGTATTAATCTATTTATCACATATTTTGCCAGGTCAGATAACATGTTATTGCCCTTCACAAGAGGGCAGATAACATGTTATTGCCCCGGAGGCAAATAACACGCCGCAAATTATGCTTTTATTACACATGCAAATTCAGCGTTATTTCAATAAAATATGTGATAACTTACATAATCTGACCCTGCTAGAAACTATTCATATTGCAGGTTAGAGTACTACTGGGTGGACTACGTCATATATCCGGGGTTTTTTCTATCGGAAACTTTATATTATGGCTGAAATTGTTCAACCATCTGACAAAATAAGACTCATTTTTATACTATTTTAACAACAAACCTGGGGCCTGTTTAACGAAACTTAGAACCATAATTAAGACCATCATAGGACCATCTTAGGACATGTCCAGTGGCCTAACTACGCAGAGCCACAGAAGCACGTGCTTCCACATCATTTTCACGTTATACCGTTTGAATTTAGCTCCGGAACTGATACCACTCTACCCCGGCCCCTTCGGCTTATTACACGACAAAAGGTTATTGTTTACATTGAGTGATGAAACTGAGTGACTGAACAACAATGCAAAGAAAGATAAGTTCCTTTTTCGAACCGAAAGCAGGCCCTTCGGCTTCAGTGAAAGTTCAAGCCCGGAAAAAGTGGAGAGCGTCATAGAGAGTGTTCTAAGCCCGTCAGATTCTGCCTGTAAACCTACGTACCCAGATGTTGCCAAATTGTCGCAGGATGATCTCCAAAGTGATGCAGTTAAACTTCAGTTGTTATCCCAAATGTGGGATAAAGCTGCCCAGTTTAAATTCCCATTCAGGTACATTGATCTTTTAATAAGACGTATTGATCAATACAGTCATTCTATGCCATTTCTGTGTGGCTACTTTGAAAAAAATGAATTATCTAAATATGCTCTAATTTTTGTGTTTCCTTTAAGAAAAATACATCAGTAACAAACCTGTAAAATTTCAGTAGCATATCTTTTACCATTTTGAAATTGTGAGCATAGACGGAAGGGGACCATTTTTCCCTTTATTTTATACAGGTTTCCTATGTTACTTTATGCTTTAAGCATGAGAATGTACAGCTAATTTTTGCATAATCATGTCGTTTGGTGTTTTTTGTAAAGTGCTGAGACTGGGGATGGAATGAAAATAATAAAAAAAAAAATCCGACCGAGAAGATTTTAAACATCCGGTATCGTAGGAAACGGTAACGTTGGAAACATTTATGATGATTTGATGCAATATTTTTTTTTATATTTTACTCCAACTTCAAATAAATTATGTTTTTTATAAGAAGACTGCATGCGTATAAAACCCGAATCGGCTTTGGAAATCAAAACCATACCATTAAATGCAAAACGTGAGTATCGTAGGAAACATTCTTATTTTGTATTTAACTAAGTACCAGTAAAATCTATTCTTATTTTTAGGAGATGATTATGAATAGTCTATAGAGTATTCTCTGATTATTTTGATATAAAATCAATACACAGCTGTTTAACATAAATTTATATTCCGTGTGATTTCAATCTTAATGCTTAGGAGAAAGTTAGTAACGTAGGAAACGTGCAAATCAGCGACAAAATAAAAAGGAAAAAATAAAGGAAACGTTATTGTGCAGTACCAGACGTATTATGAAACGTATATAACTCCATCTCTGACAACAATTTAAATTCATTTTCTTCAGAATAATTCGGTTCCGTTGGAAAATAAACGGCAATTTAGTTTGTGATATAGACTGGCGACATGTATATTCTATTTTGGAGTCATTTGTCGGAGTAAAAAAATTTAAATACCGATGTGGATACAAAAAGTTGTATATGATTTTATCGAGAAGTATATATATGGTCTTTCAGGAGACAATGGAGTCCTAAATATCACCCATCTTTACAAAAACTAGTAGCGACACATGTTTTCCGGAATTGGCAAACTTAATTGAGAATGACTGAATAGGGTTAAATTCGCAGGGAAGGGGATTATAAAATTAAAAACAAAGAAATCAAAGTAACACAGAACTATTAATAAAAGGTTTCAGTGAGTACATCCAGACCTGTGTAACAAATTGATATCATAACTGTAGATAAAGTTACACACAGATTCTATTAATATCATAGAGTGCATTAACTTATACATGAAGGTGCTCTCCATATGGACACTAATATTGAATTTCTTTAAGAGTCGGTCTAAACAAACTGATCTCTCAAATAGAGAAAAAATTAAAATAAACCTTCTAGATCTAGAAGAACTTATTAAAGAAAATATAGTTAACAATTTCAAAATTATCCAATTCCAGCTACATAACTTTTATAAAACTCGGAGAAAAACTATGACTAAATGATTCTGACAACATTACTGGGTTTCCGTATCCTTTGATAGAAATTCAAATCTGCTATTTTTGTCTCATATACTGACTTATCACCGACTTCGACTACTGGATATAATATGACGGGTGTTGTATGCAAAGCAGGACATGCTTATCATTTCGGTGCACCTAATATCAACTCGCAGTTTTATAGGAGTTTGCGGATATCCAAGTTTTAGCATAGTGTTGCTTCCTTGTATTTTTTGCTGTTTGTGCTTGTCACGCCCACTGTTCATACAAACGTGATTAATGCCTTTGTCGGATGCATAGATATATTTTACTTAGAAATTCCTCTCTCTCAAATGGAAGTTCCTGTTTGGCTGTTTTGTCACAAACGAGTTCTATGCTTAAGCTCATAAGACAGTTGCAAATTTTCTTTGAATATTGTGGTACGATTTTTGCGTAAAAGGGAAACCCAAAAAGTACAAAATGTAACGTAGATTTCGTCAAAAATGACTAGATATCATTGTACTCTGTAAACATTACAACTTCATGGATTATTTGTTAGAAAGACGACATGGATTGTAGAAATAATTACCTGCGTCGCCAACGGCGATAGCAGGTCTAGGAACCGCTCCACTCAGTCCATCCGTCTGTCCGTTCGTCCGTCCGCAGCAGCAACAAGTCTAGTGGCCTTTCGTCCGTTCACAACACTTACGGTTACATATTTTGTGTAATCTTAAACTCCAATAACTCTCATTCCTCATTATTCAAACTTTGCACAATTACTGCACACATATCGAATTTGTGCACTTTATATTTTCATCATATTTGATGGCGATTTAGGTCCAGGCTCGACCTTGACTGCATTTGTAATTTCGACCGGCTATATATTCTCTTCGTAACATGAAAATATAACACGTTTTTTTTTTAGTTTGAAGTAAAACTTTTGAACTTACCAACAAAGTCCAACCAACTTTGTTATTTCAAATTCAGTGCCTATTTCCTAAAATCTCACAGCTTCTGGGGGTTTTGCCCCCTGGACCCACTGGTGGCCTTAGGCGGCCCCCAGACCCGCTCGCCCCAATTTTGTGCTTCCACATCATTACAGGTCTAGCTACGCCACTGTACTTACGACTAATCAAAAACTGACGAAATATTTAGAAAAGCTTGAGTCAAAAACTACTCTGAACCCAACAGCACAGCAGACTAAGACCCCAATAGTCATCTCTGACAGCAAAGGCAGATATCTGAAAGAGCAAGTACAATTACCTGCTGAAAACCAAATAAAGTGGTTTTGTGTAAGTGGTCGCACTACTCTTAAAGGCCTCAAGTGGCTCCAATAGAACCTGGTCCATACTGTTGAACAATACAACAATATACATTTTTACATCTGGTTAGGTACATGTGATTTGACCATCTACGACAAACCTTTTATACATCTTGCCTCTGAAAGTGACGATTGCTACCATCATATAATAGACACTTACCACCAGATCGTCGAACTCATTAAACACCACCCAGGCTGTTCATTAACATTTTTGGAAACCCAATCTACTCCATTTATGAATATAATAAAACTAAAGGAAAAACTGATGCTAAGTTTAAATATCAAGACATTATACTACTAGAACAGATACAGCAACTGAACTCTATAACCAGGGAATTAATTAAATAACAGTCTAAATTCAACATCTACATGTTTTTCTGTTGATTTGAGCAGACCTCATTGGAAAAACTACAAAACTAAACAGTCACTTAGAGACCAATATAATTACAACTTAATGAAAGACGGGCTTCACCCGGATACAAATCTCTCAAAAGTATGGCTTAAAAAGCTATCTCTGCAAATGCTAAGAGACTGTTGGGAAGATTGGCAGTAGTCAACCGTGGGGACATCCACAACGCTCTACTGTCAATTCTATCCACATATAACTTGCATATTACACCTTAAGTACCTCAATTTCCATACAAGCGTTTCTTTCTTATAGTGTTGATATAATTCACATACCACTTTATTGTCAATAAAGTACCAGCCAGCATTGATAATAAAAACATGGCTATGGCTCTTCATACAACAACAGCTCCATCTATATCTCATCTACTGAAAACTGCATATCTTCAGGCCAGAAAAATGTTCGAACCCGGGTCAAGGACTTTGAATTGAACTTAAATAGAACTATTGCAACAAAAAAACTTGAAGCAACGAAACGGCCAATGAATCTTTCATTCAAATACACAGGGGGTGGGCTCACTGGTTGTGCTGATGCTGTCTCGTTTGAACTTTTAAAGAATGCAATAATATTTTACTACCAACACATTATATATACAAAATGGAGACATCAAAGTCAAAATTGACAACAAGACTGATAAAAAAGGCATAGTGATATCTATGATCATACGTGTACCCGTCAACTACATCTCCGCCTACACGATCTCAATATATACTACACAAAATGTAGCTTTCTTGTAAACGGTAAAAATGTCAACAAATTTATAGAGGAAGATCTACCTAATATAACTTCAGTGGCAAAAGATGTAATACTAAATGGAAACAAAGTCAATCTACAAGGTCTAAACACCCTGCTCGAAGAGCAATTACAAAAAATCTATGATAATAGAAACAAACTGTCGACTACGAACTGTCAGAAATCAAGTGATAACCACCAAGTTGCTCTCAAAAATGCTTCCAACAATACAGACACTAAATGTATAAAATGCAATAGGAAAGTACAAACTCGTGGTGTGTTTTGTTCTAAGACGGAACATTGGATACACTACTATTGCGGTAAACTCACTGAAAAAGATATCAGTGATATTGAAGCGAACAGTGATGACCCATATACATTTTTTACTTATATTATGTGCATCAACAACAACCTAGTCACGACCTGTCAACCAACCAAAACAAATACTTCTGAAAATTGCCAAATTTTGGTCAGTCCGTTACTGCAACACAACGCTATCTGTCCATCAAAAAATAGTTTGCTTAATAAAAGTCCATGTGAAAACCTAGCCAGATCTTTACTAGCAGAAGAACTTGAAATTAATTGCACAATCTGTGACAACAAAATCTCCGATAACATTGTATACTGCGAGAGGTGTTCTTTACCATGTCTATACAGCTGTATAAGCTCCGAAAACATCTGTAGTAACTGTCTTGCAATGAACTCTCAGTATGAAGATATCAACTCTACAAGTGACAAACTTCTACCATCTCATGAGACTCATATAGACGATCAAACAATTGTCCCAACTGTTTCTGAAAATTCTATTAATATCCAAAATGAACAAACTAGTAGAACAAATTTTGTCAACCCGATTTCATCTTCAACCATCTCTGTCGATGATAATAACAGTCCAATACCAAAAACAACATCTGTACCAAACACTACGAAAGAGTTAAAGCAGTCAGAGCTGAGACAGCGTGAACAAAGGCTCAGAAAACGTGAAGATGAACTCAAAAGTAGAGAGCGAATCATCGAGGAATCTCAAACTGAACGAACATGGTTTAACTTACATAAACAAATTGGAACAAAGAGTGAAAGAACTAGAACGATCAAATGAAATACTCCGTAAACAGTCTACAATCCCTAACACTGATACTGCTAATAGCAATGCTCAGCAAAATATTCCAACTCAATCTCCGACAACTTCATATGAATTGACACAAATGAATAAAAACCAAGTTCTACTAAATAATATTCAAGATAGAGTTTCAAATTTTGTACTGCGTCAAATAGACTCTCAATTAGAAAAGATGGAAAAAGAATTTGAGAAAAATATTGTTAACTTTCACCAACTCAATGAACGATCCTCTACGCTATCCTCACAGAATACTCAACAAGAAGAAACACCACATATGACTGTACCATCACCTGATGTCATCCATACGAATATGACTACTTCTACTAACCATCTCTCTAAAGGATCTTTACCCGTCGCATCTGACCCTAGAACTGGACAACCTCTATACAACCTGCCAAAACCTACTTTCACCAAGCGACCATCACAAAACGATCAACATTCTGATCACCAGAACATTAACTGAGTACCAATTCTTCAAAGACCACAACTACTGACTACGAACTCTCCTCATAAGATCTTGACAGAACGTACTCCAGCGGTGGATTTCCTGTTGAAAAGTTGCATTTTGTGGTAGGTCGGCACTGTACCAGTCAAACACTCTCGCAATTTCTGCTGGTGTCAATGTTGCAATAGTCATAGGCATAAGTTTAGATGTCAGGAACATGTCTGTCTTGTCAGCTGGAATGCGCTTGTCTAATTGCGTAAGACAATGGTCAAAGAAT
>MJUT01014807.1:220152-240709 GCA_002080005.1 Gigantidas platifrons | reverse complement strand
AAAGTTTCGTATATATTTATTCAAACTTTCTATTTAGATTTCATCCTTGGGTATAAATATATTTTTTCTTTTTAATATTGTCTTTTTTTCTAGGAACTATTTTTTTCTCAGAACTCTATAGCCAAATTTAGCTGGATGACATTCTGACCATCATGACTTTTTCACCCCATACCTTTTTTCTGAACCAAATGTTATTCTTAGCTTTAGACTGGTTTTCATAATTGGACAACCGCCAAACAATGATTTTTTATGTTAGGCAGTGAACACAACTTTTCTTGATTTTTCTATTCTGACATATATGTGGAAGAGTCAATTTTGACAGTTTTGTAAATAATTTAATTTTTAGGAATTTTAATCTTTACTATGTTCATAAAATATATTTTTGTAAATAAAATATTTTCATATAATTACTTTGATAACTTTTTCATTTAATTATAATATTTAAAACCTCTTAGTAATAAAATTAATAAGGTCTACAACTTTGTGTTATGTTTTGTATTCTAATTAGGTTCATGACCTAAGTTCATGAAAGGTAACCCTGATATGTATCTTTTCTTTGCATATTTGATTAGTTAAGGTCAGTTTGACCAGTTATTTCCTTTCATTGGTTATTGTAGTCACCTGAATTTTTGGTGGTAAATTCTTTTGTTCTTTGAGGCATTCTATTACTTTTTCATATCTTGGAAGGCAGACATATTGCCAACTACTATTATATTCTTTGGAATTTTGATGACTATTTGAAACAGCTTGAACTATATTTCTATTTGGCAGCACTAACATTCATTAAGGTATTTATACTAAACTTACTAATTGTCTATAAAATAACTTTCTCAGTGAGATTGAGTTGATTGATTGACTGATTTATAAAACATATTAAACTATGATAAACTTATTTTAACATATGAAATGCAATTTAAATGTGATAAACTTATAAAACATATCAATTCCAATAAAATGTTAAAGATTAAATGAAATAATATCTGAAACTATTAAATATGAATTTAATATTGAGCATAATACTATTTTTACCATTATAATATTAAAAAGGTGAGTTATTAACAATTCTATGTGTAATCTGTGTTTTGTGTAATTGTGCATGTTTTAAGCACAACAGTTATGAACTTAATTTTATATTCAGGTTACCATGATATAACACTGATAAACAGCTAGATACATATATTGTGATCTTGAGGTATCCTGAATTCCAAGACCTTTGCACCCCAATGTGAGGTAAAGATAATTGTTTTTATAGTTTTGCTTATTAATGCTAATTTTGCTTCTTATTATTTTACCTTATTATAATGTTTAGCTTATGCTTATTTTTGTTTAGCTTATGCTTATTTTTGTTATTACTTTGTTTGGTATTATGATGCTTAGTTTATTCTTATTTTTTTGATATTATTTTGTTTGGTTCATGTGAAGCTATTTGTTTACATGTAATACCACTTGTTTAATGTTTGTAAATGTCCATGAGAACCATGAGCAGATATATATAAATCATTTGTAGAGAATGCATATTTTGTTAGAATAATGAAATAGAAACTTGTCCTATTTGTAATATACTTTATTCCACTGTTAGCATACATAAACTATCAAGAGTTATCTTTGTTGATCCATTATTTATAAAATTTACATTGTCATTACAGGGTCTATTTTATATGGAATTATTCCAACTGCAATACATGCTAGAACTCACTACGTCTGTGTTTTATTATTCCAATGAGAATTGACCCGACGACATATACAACAGATGCTAACTTAGAACTTCCAGTTTATGCTTAGGTGTTGTGTTTATCCATAATTTTTTTTACCAAGGTAATTGTCTCGGTTGCCTCAATGGATGCTACGCCTTTTCAAGGTACAAACATGGCCACCACAGGCAATTCTTGTATCTGATTGGTCAAATAAAAAAATCTTCTCCTCTGAAACCACTTGGCCAAATGAACCGATACTTATTAGGAACCATCTATGGAATGTCCTCTATTAAAATTGCTCATATCGTCCCGATTCGTTAACAAACATGGCCCCCCCACAGACAATTCTTGTTTCTGATTGGTCGATTTCTAAAAATCTTCTCTTCTGTAACCGCCTTGCCAAATGAAACGAAACTTGGTAGGAAGCATCTTTGAAAGGTCCTCTATGAAGATTGCACATTTCTTCCCGATCCATAAATAAACATGGCACCACAGGCAATTCTTGTTTCTGATTGGTCGATTTCTAAAAATTCTTCTCCTCTGACACTGCTGGGCCAAATGAACCAAAAACTTGGTAGGAAGCATCTATTGAAGGTCCTCTATAAAGCTTGCTAATTTTGTCCTGATCTGTTAACAAACATGGCCGCCACAGACTATTATCGTTTCTGATTGGTCGATTTAAGCAAATTTTCTTCTCTGAAACCTCTTGGCCAAATGAACCAAAACTTGCTAGGAAGCATCTATAGAAGGTCCTCTAAAAAAGATTGCTCATCTCGTCCCGATCCGTTAACAAACAATTCTTGTTTCTGATTGGTCGATTTAAAAAAAATCTTCTCCTCTGACACCGCTTGGCCAAATGAACCAAAAATTGGTAGGAAGCATCTATGGCATGTCTTCTATTATGATTGCACATTTCGTCCCGATCTGTGAACAAACATGGTCGCCACAGGCAATTCTTTTTTTCTGATTGGTCGATTTAAAAAAAAATTCTTCTCCGCTGACACCGCTCGGCCAAATTAACCGAAACTTATTAGGAACCATCTATGGAAGGTCCTTTATTAAAAGTGCTCATATCGTCCCAATTCGTTAACCAACATGGCCACCACAGGCAATTCTTCTTTCTGATTGGTCGATTTCTAAAAAATCTTCTTCACAGTAACTGCTTGAACAAATGAAACGAAACTTGGTAGGAATCATCTCTGTAACTGCTTGGACAAATGAAACGAAACTTGGTAGGAATCATCTATGAAAGGTCCTCTATAAATATTGCTCATTTTGTCCCGATCCGTTGACAAACATGGCTGCCACAGGCAATTCTTGTTTCTCTTTGGTAGATTAAAAAAAAATCTTCTCCCCTGAAACTGCTTGGCCAAATGAACCGAAACTTATTAGGAACCATCTATGGAAGATTCTCTATTAAAATTGTTCATATCGTCCTGATACATTAACAAACATGGCCGCCACAATTCTGGTTTCTGATTGGTCGATTTCTAAAAAATATTTTCCTCTGAAACCGTGTAGCCAAATGAACCGAACTTTGGTAGGAACCAATTATGGAAGGTTCTGTATAAAGTTTTCTCAAAACATAACGAAAGTTGAGCGACACATGCCCAGCCCACAGAGCCTCTAGTTAGCTAACTTTGCCAAAGGCAAGTCGAGCTTTTGCCATTATTTTGGCATCTGTCGTCTGTGATCTTTTCACATTTTAATCTTCTGCTCTGAAACCGCCTAGCCAAATGAACACAAACTTGGTAGGAAGCATCTATGGAAGACCCTCTATACAAATGAATTGCTCATTTCGTTTCGATCCAATAACAATCATGGACGCCATAGGCAATTCTTGTTTCTGGTTGGTCTATTTCTGAAAATCGTCTCTAAAACTGCTTGGCCAAATGAACTGAAAATTGGTAGGAAGCATCTATTGAAGGTCCTCTATAAAGATTGCTAATTTTGTCCTGATCTGTTAACAAACATGGCCGCCAAGGGCAATTATTGTTTCTGATTGGTCGATTTAAACAAATTTTCTTCTCTGAAACCGCTTGGCCAAATGAACCAAGACTTGCTAGGAAGCATCTATGGAAGGTCCTCTAAAAAAAGATTGCTCATTTCGTCCCGACCCGTTAACAAACAATTCTTGTTTCTGATTGGTCGATTAAAACAAATCTTCTCCTCTGACACCGCTTGGCCAAATGAACCAAAAATTGGTAGGAAGCATCTATGGCATGTCTTCTATTATGATTGCACATTTTGTCCCGATCTGTGAATAAGCATGTTCGCCACAGGCAATTCTTTTTTTCTGATTGATCGATTAAAAAAAAATTCTTCTCCGACACCGCTCGGCCAAATTACCCGAAACTTATTAGGAACCATCTATGGAAGGTCCTTTATTAAAAGTGATCATGTCGTCCCAATTCGTTAACCAACATGGCCACCACAGGCAATTCTTCTTTCTGATTGGTCGATTCCTAAAAATCTTCTCCACTGTAACTGCTTGGAAAAATGAAACGAAACTTGGTAGGAATCATCTATGAAAGGTCCTCTATAAAGATTGCTCATTTTGTCCCGATCCGTTAACAAACATGGCTGCCACATGTAATTCTTGTTTCTCTTTGGTAGATTTCTAAAAAATCTTCTCCCCTGAAACTGCTTGGCCAAATGAACCGAAACCTATTAGGAACCATCTATGGAAGATTCTCTATTAAAATTGTTCATATCGTCCTGATACATTAACAAATATGGCCGCCACTATTCTTGTTTCTGATTGGTCGATTTCTAAAAAATATTCTCTTCTGAAACCGCGTAGCCAAATGAACCGAAATTTGGTAGGAACCAATTATGGAAGGTTCTGTATAAAGTTTTCTCAAAACAAAATGAAAGTTAAGCGACACATGCCCAGCCCACTGAGCCTCTAGTTAACTAACTTTGCCAAAGGCAAGTCGAGCTTTTGCCATTACTTGGCATCTGTCGTCTGTGATCTTTTCACATTTTAATCTTCTGCCCTGAAACCGCCTAGCCAAATGAACACAAACTTGGTAGGAAGCATCTATGGAAGACCCTCTATACAAAATAATTGCTCATTTCGTTTCGATCCAATAACAATCATGGACGCCATAGACAATTCTTGTTTCTGGTTGGTCTATTTCTGAAAATCGTCTCTAAAACTGCTTGGCCAAATGAACTGAAAATTGGTAGGAAGCATCTATGGAAGGCCCTTCATTAAGATTGCTCATTTCGTTTTCATCCGTTAACAATCATGGCTGCTATAGGCAGTTATTGTTTCTGGTTGGTCGATTTCTAAAGATCTTCTCTAAAACTGCTTGGCCAAATGCACCGAAACTTGGTAGGAAGCATCTATGGAAGGCCCTCTATTAAGATTGCTCCTTTTGTTTAGATCTGTTAACAAGCATGGTCGCCATAGGCCATTCTTGTTTCTGGATGATTAATTAAAAAAAATCATCTCCTCTGAAACCGCGTAGCAAAATGAACCGAAACTTGGTAGGGAGTATATATGGAAGGTTCTCTATTAAGATGGATCATTTCGTTTCGATCCATTAACAATTGTGGCGGCCAAAGAAAATTCTTGTCTCTGGTTGGTCGATTTCTATAAATCTTCTATAAAACCACTTGGCCAAATGAACAGAAACTTGGTAGGGAGCATCTATGGAAGGTCTTCTATTAATAAAGATTGTTCATTTCGCCCTGATCCATTAACAAACATGGCCGCCATAGGCAATTCTTGTTTTTTGGTTGGCCTGACAGGTGAGCGACACAGGATCAGCCCACTGAGCCTCTGCTTTATGTATGCGTCCTCTCTATCTCTCGTGTTTTCTAAGTATTGTATTGTATTATATGTATGCCAATGTTCCACCGTACGAGTCTGAGGTTTTCAATAAAATCTTTAAGAAAAAATTTGTGTTAAGAAACTTTATGTGTGACATACTACCATTCTACATGATTGGCAGTAATTTTTAATTATTAAATTGACAAGTATGTTTGATAAAACTATCGAAAAATATTTATTTAAGCTATGTTCAATGATATTACAGATATTTTCATATGTTGCACCAGCGTTTGACAATCTACTTTCGTAAGGCTGAGTACATCACCCAAGTGATGACCAGGACAGTGAAAAATAAATGAGGTGTAGGCAGCACATTAAACCTCTCGCCCATCAAGGCCCAGATTCAATACCAACGCAAACCTCAAAACATTTATTGAAAAAGAATAGATATACATATACATACGAAATTAAGATTCAGGCGCTATAACTACAATTTGAGGTGAAATGGTGGTTTTTGCTTCAAATTTACAAATTATAAATCTAGATCAAAATACCAAACACATGGCCTGTTCTGTGGGAATACGTCTAAAGTCCCACTGTTATTCCAAGATGCATAATTTGTAGGCCCTCCTGAAGTTATATCCTCAAAATAGAAAAAAAAAGAAATAAAATTAGATATTAATCTGTTATCAGAAACAAACAAATACAATACAAAACAAACAAATCAGAAAACAGAACAAGCAAAAAAATATCAAAAAGAAAGAAAAAAAACCTACGTAAAATACATAAAATACACCTTTTATTAATCTGACTTAGTTCTGTACACATGATTTTCATAAGAGATGCAGGTAACTAATTTACCTGGAAGTTTTCCATACATTTTGTATATTTCATATAAAACAATGAGTGTATCTTGTTTTCCAGGAAAACATTCTGATAGCTATATTACTAAAAAGAGGTAATAAAAACGTAGATATCAAATATAGTGCACATGAGCGTTTCTGGAATAACCTTCATCAAGTAGCTCAAAATCGAAAGATTGGAAAGTGAAATAATATAAAATTTTGGGAGCAGTAAAACGAAAGGGCTTAAACATTATAATTTATTTGTATAGCTAATTTACCATCTGATACTACATCGTATCCTAGATGAAGAATTGTAAGGTAGCCTTTCTTCAGGTATAACCCTCTGATACCATATCATACAATAAATAGCTGAAGTGTCATGAAGTGTATTTTTGTTGACAATATTTGATACCCATATCGCACAAGTGTGAGATGTTTTGTAGCTTATTTTCATAACCAACCATCTTGCATATCATTCAATGAAGAGGTGCAGCATAGCATATCTTCACCACATTGAAGGAACACTAGGTGCCTTATTTCCATGGAAAACATTTTGATTGCTACATAATAAGCTGTGTAATAGAATTGTGAGACGTAAGGTAGCTTATCTTCATGGTAACCTTCCTATTCCTATACCACATAATGATTCTAGTCTGTGCGTTTAATGTCCGTTTATAGATAATTATAAGAATGAGAACTGGTGCTGTTTGCTCTTTTAATTCGTTAAGGATTCTCTCACTGATGTTGTCTGGGCCACAAGTTTTATGCTATTGATATTATGTAGGAGTTTCTGTACACATGGTAGATATATTGGGAGTGATGTCTTAAGGTGTGGGTGTTGGTGCAGTCGGGGATGTTGTCTTGTGGTTCCACAGTGAATACTGACTGACATAGTTTATTGAGGATGTTGGATGTTTGTTTTGTGTCAGCTGTGATCTGTCCATCGCTCCCTCATTGGTGTGACACCTGTTTTTTCTGAGAACAAGTTAATTTACAATGAGATGATGATGAGGTCCGCTTTGTTCTAGACAGACACGCTTAGTTATTATAGTGCTAGCTCACTGAAACAACAGTCCGCGGATATACATGTCTCTACACTCGTACACATTAGCCTGATTCCGAGCTAACCAGTCCTGGCTCTTCTCCTTAATTTTGCGTGCTTTGCATTATAAGCAACAAATACCAGTTTATAATCTTTAGTTAAACGATTACACTACCGACGAGAGTCTTTTGTAAGCATTTCTGGCCTGTTTTTCAGCGAATGCATATTGTCTACATACATGACAATAGATAACGTAACAATACAGTTACATTACATCAACTTTTCGCGCTTTCACAATCCTTCGGAAGACACACGGAAGACACATAAAAAGCGACTTTTTGAGTACATGTATAAGAACAAATTTATATTTTGCCATCTTCCACATTCTGTTGGAAATTTATGAATTTGTGTTACTTATAAATAAATTTGTAGCAAATGCTTGAATTTGATTGGTTAGAATTGTTTATCCATCATGTCATAGATAAAAAATTTAACCGGAAGTCACATGTTGGGGTCTCAATTGAGATTTTTTTTTATTTTAATTCTTTTTAAGCAATTATTATCTGTCAAAATATTTTTAGGACAAGAAAAAAAAAATTAGGAATTAATTTATAAGGATTGATCACAATTTTTTGTTCGGTTCATTCGAAATAAACTAAAAAATGTGGTACACACTCTGTTACACAGTATGTACCACATTTTTGAGTTTATTTCTTCATGAACCGGAAACAAATTGAGATCAATCCTTAAATATAGGATATGCCTTCCCAAGAGCACTTGTTTTTATGATTTATATTGTTATTTGTATGCATTAAAACATTTTTGTTTTCAGATTTTGTAATCTTGTCTACTGTGACATGATATTATTAATTAAACCCGACTGGTATTTTTCTATCTCTCTATGACATATCATTCATTACACACGTAAGCCTTACAGTAAGGCATGTCCATATCGGCAGACTATCGGTATGGACATGCACTATAATAATTGACCAAAACTAAATTCATACATTTGTTTTGTATTTGAAATCAATCCATTTTGTTCTAACAGCAATTTACACATTAACAACATGTAATACTGAGCATAGGAATATTTAGGCCGGGTTATAATCAAGATTACTGATGTTCTTTTTTGGACTTTTCAATGAGAGAGCTTGATGGGTTAAAAGTGTGAGGCGGATTTGGATTGTTTCGTTTCACTTTCAAAATTGCTGATAGTGAACAATCAGTTTTAAGAGAAGCTCTAAAATCCGTTTTATTATTTCTAACTGTACTTATGTACCATATGAAAAGGACATCCAACAAAGTACACATCATGGTTTTTCTCCTGTACCCTACTTTTAATTGAGTTTCTGTTTTCTTTTATCCAAAGAGGCATCATCTACAGAGAAAACTACACATTTATCCCATGGTATCTCATTTTGTGTAATAACATTGTAATTTTTCCCCAAAGATATCTGCGGCAGTAGCACCCTTTGTTGTGCACATTTTGCTGGTTACTTTGTTTAAAGAGATGTCAAATATTTTTGTGGTCAAAGGATTCATATTGGTTATATCAGAATCATTACTGCGGTCTGTTGCTAAAGTATGGGTTGGTTTTCATTTTAGATACTAGATCAACATGGAAACTTAGTGCTATAATACGTTGATACTGTTTTACAATTTGCGAATATGGGAACATATTTCTGAATACGGATCACATTTGTCAGCTACAGCAATAGGCAAATTGCTTTCAACAATAAAAGTGATCATGAGAACTCCTGCTCTGAGATCGTCTTGTGAAACAAAGCGTGTTGTCGCAGTGACAAAGATTTGTCTTTATGTGTTTTAGTCAATATATGTCGCTTTATATCAGCTTCACTCTGATGACCACAACTAAATTCGCGAAAGGAAAAAAAACCACACACATAAATAGTTTGGTTGAGAGCTTGAAGCCTTCACTGGACATTTGCTATACCATTTGGAATCAAATTTTGTATTACATGCAGCAGTTCCACTGAACTTTTAGGCCAGTTTTTTGCAGGGCTGTCTGCTTCAAACGCAGTTGAATGTTCGCGTGCCATTCGAATTTCCATAATTAGCGAATCAGTTCTGTTTAGGCAATTTTATTATGCTTACTGAAATTTTCCAAATCGTCCATTGTTGTTAGCGTGATATTAATGGGGGTGAGCGTGAGACAGTGATTTGATGCCTTGAAGCGCGACTCTTACGCTGACACTGACAAACATTATCGCATAATGTTGTACACCTCGCCCTGATCGAGATTCACACTCACAACATCAGTGATTACATAGGTAGTCGTAAATCCAACTACCATACAATCAAGGCCACGACGGTCCCGACAGCTATTATAAAAAAAGTGAGTGAGAGATTATTACTTAATACCAACACAGAAATTGTACAACTATATCATGATGAGAACTAGTTAATTTTACAACTATATCATGATGAGAAGTAGTTAATTTTACAACTATATCATGATGAGAACTAGTTAATTTTACAACTATATCATGATGAGAACTAGTTAATTTTCAATAAGATGATGATGAGGTCCGCTTTGTACTAGACAAAGATGCTTAGTTGTATTTTTATAGTGCTAGCTTACTGAACCAACAGTCAGCGGATAAACATATTGCCTCACTCGTACACATTATCCTGATATAGAGTCAACCACTCTTTTTCCTTAAAACTGATGCTGAGCTGAGAAGCAACAAATATAAATTTTTTAGTCTTTCGTTTGACCCGATCGGGATTCGAACCCATGATCTACAGCACTCGAGGTGAGCACGTTAACCATTACACCATCAATGCGGTCACCCTTCTTGAAAATTAAATCTCCAACTGTAATGCAGTAAAACATTCCAATAAAAATCCTGCACAGATTCAGTTTCATAAAGGTAAACAACAACATAAACACGTTACAGGATAATGCAAAAGCAGTGTGAGTGAATACCTCTAGTTAACTGACTGCTAATTAGGAAGGTAGGATCTGTTGGTTCAAGGCCATTACACCAAGTGTGAGTGAATACCTCTAGTTAACTGACTGCTAATTAGGAAAGTAGGATCTGTTGGTTCAAGGCCATTACACCAAGTGTGAGTGAATACCTATAGTTAACTGACTGCTAATTAGGAAGGTAGGATCTGTTGGTTCAAGGCCATTACACCAAGTGTGAGTGAATACCTCTAGTTAACTTGACTGCTAATTAGGAAGGTAGGATCTGTTGGTTCAAGGCCATTACACTAAGTGTGAGTGAATACCTCTAGTTAACTGACTGCTAATTAGGAAGGTAGGATTTGTTGGTGCAATGCCATTACACCAAGTGTGAGTGAATACCTCTAGTTAACTGACTGCTAATTAGGAAGGTAGGAATTACACCAAGTGTGAGTGAATACCTCTAGTTAACTGACTGCTAATTAGGAAGGTAGGATCTGTTGGTTCAAGGCCATTACAACAAATGTGAGTGAATACCTCTAGTTAACTGACTGCTAATTAGGAAGGCAGGATCTGTTGGTTCAAGGCCATTACACCAAGTGTGAGTGAATACCTCTAGTTAACTGACTGCTAATTAGGAAGGTAGGGTCTGTTGGTTCAAGGCCATTACACCAAGTGTGAGTGAATACCTCTAGTTAACTGACTGCTAATTAGGAAGGTAGGATCTGTTGGTTCAAGGCCATTACACCAAGTGTGAGTGAATACCTCTAGTTAACTGACTGCTAATCAGGAAGGTAGGGTCTGTTGGTTCAAGGACATTACACCAAGTGTGAGTGAATACCTCTAGTTAACTGACTGCTAATTAGGAAGGTAGGATCTGTTGGTTCAAGGCCATTACACCAAGTGTGAGTGAATATCTCTAGTTAACTGACTGCTAATTAGAAAGGTAGGAGCTGTTGGTTCAAGGACATTACACTAAGTGTGAGTAAATACCTCCAGTTAACTGACTGCTAATTAGGAAGGTAGGATCTGTTGGTTCACGGCCATTACACTAAGTGTGAGTGAATACCTCTAGTTAACTGACTGCTAATTAGGAAGGTATGGTCTGTTGGTTCAAGGCCATTACACTAAGTGTGAGTGAATACCTCGAGTTAACTGACTACTAATTAGGAAGGTAGGATCTGTTGGTTCACGGCCATTACACTAAGTGTGAGTGAATACCTCTAGTTAACTGACTGCTAATTAGAAAGGTAGGATCTGTTGGTTCAAGGCCATTACACTAAGTGTGAGTGAATACCTGTAGTTAACTGACTGCTAATTAGGAAGGTAGAATCTGTTGGTTCAAGGCCATTACACCAAGTGTGAGTGAATACCTCGAGTTACCTGACTACTAATTAAAAGGTAGGAGCTGTTGGTTCAAGGCCATTACACTAAGTGTGAGTGAATACCTCTAGTTAACTGACTGCTAATTAGGAAGGTAGAATCTGTTGGTTCAAGGCCATTACACTAAGTGTGAGTGAATACCTCGAGTTACCTGACTACTAATTAAAAGGTAGGAGCTGTTGGTTCAAGGCCATTACACTAAGTGTGAGTGAATACATCTAGTTAAATGGCTACTAACTAAGAAGGTAGAATCTGTTGGTTCAAGGACATTACACCAAGTGTGAGTGAATACCTCTCGTTAACTGACTACTAATTAGGAAGGTAGAATCTGATGGCTCAAGGCCATTACACTAAGTGTGAGTAAATCCTCTGCTTAACCGACTACCAATAAAGAAGGTAAAATCTGTTGGTTGAAGGTCATAACACTAAGTGTGAGTGAATACCTCTAATAAACTGACTATTTATTAGGAATGTAGAATCTGTTGGTTCAAGGCCATTACACTAAGTGTGAGTGAATACCTATAGTTAACTGACTGCTAATTAGGAAGGTAGGAGCTGTTGGTTCAAGGCCATTACACTAAGTACGAGTGAATACCTCTAGTTAACTGACTGACTGCTAATTAGAAAGGTAGGAGCTGTTGGTTCAAAGCCATTACACCAAGTGTGAGTGAATACCTATAGTTAACTGACTGCTAATTAGGAAGGTAGGATCTGTTGATTCAAGGCCATTACACCAAGTGTGAGTGAATACATCTAGTTAACTGACTGCTAATTAGAAAGGTAGGAGCTGTTGGTTCAAGGACATTACACCAAGTGTGAGTGAATACCTATAGTTAACTGACTGCTAATTAGAAAGGTAGGAGCTGTTGGTTCAAGGCCATTACACCAAGTGTGAGTGAATACATCTAGTTAACTGACTGCTAATTAGAAAGGTAGGAGCTGTTGGTTCAAGGACATTACACCAAGTGTGAGTGAATACCTCTAGTTAACTGACTGACTGCTAATTAGAAAGGTAGGAGCTGTTGGTTCAAGGCCATTACACTAAGTGTGAGTGAATACCTATAGTTAACTGACTGCTAATTAGAAAGGTAGGAGCTGTTGATTCAAGGCCATTACACTAAGTGTGAGTGAATACCTCTAGTTAACTGACTGCTAATTAGAAAGGTAGGAGCTGTTGGTTCAAAGCCATTACACTAAGTGTGAGTGAATACCTCTAGTTAACTGACTACTAATTAGAAAGGTAGGAGCTGTTGGTTCAAAGCCATTACACTAAGTGTGAGTGAATACCTCTAGTTAACTGACTGCTAATTAGAAAGGTAGGAGCTGTTGATTCAAGGCCATTACACCAAGTGTCAGTGAATACATCTAGTTAAATGACTACTAACTAAGAAGGTAGAATCTGTTGGTTCAAGGACATTACACCAAGTGTGAGTGAATACCTCTCGTTAACTGACTACTAATTAGGAAGGTAGAATCTGATGGCTCAAGGCCATTACACTAAGTGTCAGTAAATCCTCTGCTTAACCGACTACCAATAAAGAAGGTAAAATATGTTGGTTGAAGGTCATTACACTAAGTGTGAGTGAATACCTCTAATTAACTGAATACTAATTAGGAAGGTAGAATCTGATGGCTCAAGGCCATTACACTAAGTGTCAGTAAATCCTCTGCTTAACCGACTACCAATAAAGAAGGTAAATCTGTTGGTTGAAGGTCATTACACTAAGTGTGAGTGAATACCTCTAATTAACTGACTATTTATTAGGAATGTAGAATCTGTTGGCTCAAGGCCATTACACCAAGTGTGAGTGAATACCTCTAGTTAACCGACTAAGTATTAGGAAAGTAGAATCTGTTGATTCAATGTCATTACAATACGAGTGAGTTAATACTTTTAGTTAACTACTAAATAAGAAGGTAGGATCTGTTGGTTCAAGGCCATTACACTAAGTGTGAGTGAATACCTCGAGTTAACTGACTACTAATTAGAAAGGTAGGAGCTGTTGGTTCAAGGCCATTACACTAAGTACGAGTGAATACCTCTAGCTAACTGACTGCTAATTAGAAAGGTAGGAGCTGTTGGTTCAAGGCCATTACACTAAGTGTGAGTGAATACCTCTAGTTAACTGACTGCTAATTAGAAAGGTAGGAGCTGTTGGTTCAAGGCCATTACACTAAGTGTGAGTGAATACCTCGAGTTAACTGACTACTAATTAGAAAGGTAGGAGCTGTTGATTCAAGGCCATTACACTAAGTGTGGGTGAATACATCTAGTTAAATGACTACTAACTAAGAAGGTAGAATCTGTTGGTTCAAGGACATTACACCAAGTGTGAGTGAATACCTCTCGTTAACTGACTACTAATTAGGAAGGTAGAATCTGATGGCTCAAGGCCATTACACTAAGTGTGAGTAAATCCTCTGCTTAACCGACTACCAATAAAGAAGGTAAAATCTGTTGGTTGAAGGTCATTACACTAAGTGTGAGTGAATACCTCTAATTAACTGACTACTAATTAGGAAGGTAGAATCTGATGGCTCAAGGCCATTACACTAAGTGTCAGTAAATCCTCTGCTTAACCGACTACCAATAAAGAAGGTAAAATCTGTTGGTTGAAGGTCATTACACTAAGTGTGAGTGAATACCTCTAATTAACTGACTATTTATTAGGAATGTAGAATCTGTTGGCTCAAGGCCATTACACCAAGTGTGAGTGAATACCTCTAGTTAACCGACTAAGTATTAGGAAAGTAGAATCTGTTGATTCAATGTCATTACAATACGAGTGAGTTAATACTTTTAGTTAACTACTAAATAAGAAGATAAAATCTGTTGGTTCAAGACCATTACACTAAGTGTGAGTAAATACCTCTAGTTAACTGATTACTAATTAAGAAGGTAGGATCTGTTGGTTCAAGGCCATTACACCAAGTGTGAGTGAATACCTCTAGTTAACTGACTGCTAATTAAGAAGGTAGAATCTGTTGGTTCAAGGCCATTACACTAAGTGTGAGTGAATACCTCTATTTAACTGATTACTAATCAAGAAGGTAGAATATGTTGGTTCAAGGCCATTACACCATGTGTGAGTAAATACCTCTAGTTAAGTGACTACTAATCAAGAAGGTAGAATATGTTGGTTCAAGGCCATTACACCATGTGTGAGTAAATACCTCTAGTTAACTGATTACTAATCAAGAAGGTAGAATATGTTGGTTCAAGGCCATTACACTAAGTGTGAGTAAATACCTCTAGTTAAGTGACTACTAATCAAGAAGGTAGAATATGTTGGTTCAAGGCCATTACACCATGTGTGAGTAAATACCTCTAGTTAACTGATTACTAATTAGGAAGGCAGGATCTGTTGGTTCAAGGCCATTACACTAAGTGTGAGTGAATACCTCCAGTTAACTGACTACTAATTAAGAAGGTAGAATCTGTTGGTTCAAGGCCATTACACTATGTGTGAGTGAATACCTCCAGTTAACTGACTACTAATTGGGAAGGTAGAATCTGTTGGTTCAAGGTTATTACACTATGTGTGAGTGAATACCTCTAGTTAACTGACTACTAATTAGGAAGGTAGAATCTGATGGTTCAAGGCTATTATAGTCGGGACAAAAAATCATAACTGATACTTTTAACAGATGCACTATTTACAGTAATTAATGTTCAAACTTGGATACCAGAAACTAGAGGCTCAACTGACATAAATATGTCCTCTTAAGAATGTCTGCATGCCGAATACATCTAAGTTACTATTCAAATCCCATAGGGTACTATGTTAAAACTATGTCCGCTCAAGGCAGCCATCTGGGATGGAGGTTGTGGTCACCGAACAAAATTTTGAAAGTATACTACCCAAGGACCATCCATGCCATGTTTGTTTTAAATTGGCTGACTGGTTTCAGAGAAGAAGACTTTTAAACAAGTCCGCTGACAGTGGCCATTTTGAACCAAGATCGGGGAGGGTCACTGAATACAATTTTGGAAGTTGACCACCAAAGGACCATCGATGACATGTTTGCTATATTGGCTTACTGGTTTCAGAGGAGAAGATTTTAAAACATTTTTTCCCATAGGGTTCTATGTTAAAACTATATCCGCTGAAGGTGGCCATCTTGGATGGAGGTCAGGGTCACTGGACACAATTTTGAAAATTGACCATTTAAAGACCATCCATGCCATGTTTGCTTTAAATTGGCTTACTGGTTTCAGAGGAGAAGATTTTTAAACATATTTTCCATAGGGTCCTATGTTAAAATTATGTCTGCTGATGGCGGCAATCTTGGATGGAGGTCTGGGTCACTGGATATAATTTTGAAAGTTGACCATTTAAGGACCATTCATGCCATGTTTGCTTTAAATTGACTTACTGGTTTCAGAGGAAAATTTTTTTAAACATTTTTCCCATAGAGTCCTATGTTAAAACTATGTCCGCTGACGGCGACTATCTTGGATGGAGGTATGGGTCACAGGACAAAATTTTGAAAGTTGACCACCTAAGGACCATTCATGCCATGTTTGCTTTAAATTGACTTACTGGTTTCAGAGGAGAACACTTTTAAACATTTTTTCCATAGGTTCCTATGTTAAAACTAAGTCGAGTCATGGTGGCCATCTTGAATTTCTGATCGGCAAACGATTCACAAATTTAGTACAGGACCACCCAATGATCATTCCTGCAAAGTAACAATTCAATTGGCTTGCTGGTTTCTGACAAGAAGATTTTTAAAATTTCAGCCAATGAGAACACATTATGGACCCTGGCAGCCATGTTGAATTTGAAATCAGCACCAAAAAACACAAATCTGGTAGAGGACCACCCAATGAATATTTCTGGCAAGTTTGGTTCAAATCTGTTCAGTGGTTTCAGAGAAGAAGATTTAAATGTGAAAAGCTAACGGATGACGACGACGGACGGACGAAGGATGCCTAGCCATGACAAAAGCTAAAAATGGGTCATCAAATCCGTTGGAATTGAATATAAACAATAGCATGGAATATGGAATGAAATATAAATCTACTGATTTAATTGCTAGTTGGTCCTATTATTAGAAAAAAAAAACGTGCTCTAAACATTACACTATATTTGCTGCATCATAGCCTTAATAAGATTTCCAATGATGTTATAAGTTTAGATGTGTCAGATTTGATTATAGCATGGTCATAGAAACATTGATGGAAAATACTATTTCTGATCAGATTTCTACATGCAGAGTTGTATTTATAAATTATTTGATCGATTGTTCGTTCGTATTGCCTTGCTGAAAATATTTCATGCATATTCAAGACAACAATCAAAAGGTTCGAAAAAGGGTTGTGGGGAAGAATTGCTACCAGACGAAAAATTTATATGGATACATAATGGGAAATTTAAACTTTTGGGTATTCAATTCGATTTATTTGCTATAGACAAAACCTTACAAAATTTAAGTAATGCTGTCATGAAAATTAAGCAGGTTCTGAAAGATTGGACTTATAGAAATTTGTCACTCCTTGGTAAAATTACAGTTATTAAATCTTTGGCATTACCTATCCTAGTTCATCCGCTCTCTGTTCTTCAACATCCTTCTTCAGAATCTCTAAAGGAAATTGAGAATATTTTTTTCAATTTTCTTTGGAGCGGAAAAAGGGATAGAATAAAGCGTGATGTTTTAATTAACGACTTTAGTGAGGGTGGACTGAAAATGGTGCATATTGAATCTTTTAGTAAATCAATAAAAATGCCTTGGTTACATAAGTTATTAGACCCTTTGAACCATTCCAAATGGAAAACTCTACTTTTAGATACTTTACAAAAATATGGTGGGGATAAAAAAAATTTGGGAGGGAAAGATATTCTCTCTTATGTTGCGAAAAAACTTAATCCTTTTTGGAGAGATGTGCTTATAAATTATGCTAGTTTGCTTGATTCAGATGTGTTTCTACAAAGATGGTGTAATAATGGTGTATTCTATATAAATGATCTATTAAATAGTAATGATGCTATAATGTCTTTTACAGAATTTAAAAATACTTATAATGTTAATTCTACATTTACAGAATTTTATGGGATTATTAGTGCCATTCCAAGTGAATGGAAAGAAAGTATAAAAAATACCAAAAAACTTGAAATTGTAAAAAATATTTCAAAATCCTCAATTTTATAATTTTTATATTAGCAACATAAAAATATTGTTAGTAAAAGCACAACAGAAATGGTCTATTGACCTTGATATGCCCATAGATGAATGGGAACCATATTATCTTTTGCCTTTTCAAACATTGAAAAATAATAAATTTATTAAATGTCAGTATAAATTATTACACATAATTCTCCCTTTAAATTCCTTTTTATTTAAATGCAAATTATCGGAAACAGAACTATGTACTTTCTGTGAGGAAACCAAAGAAACATATCTTCATTTTTATTACAAATGTAGTTTTTCTCGAAATTTTTGGATGTCTGTTAGCCATGTACTGCAAAATAAAGTTGGGTTTGCATTACCTACAAATGAAAAAGATATTATCTTAGGCTGTATAAACTATGTATCTAGTCATCATTCAATCATAAATTATTGCTTATTATGTCTTAAATATTATATTTATGTATGTAAGATTAAAAAGCTGTTACCCACAATGAAAGGTGGTTTGAACTTTTTGGTTCATGAAATAAAATTTGAAAAAAGTCTCTCTACAGAACACATTAAGTTATTTGTCGAGCGAGTTGGCACAGCCTTGAAATATGACATTTTTGTATACAAAAGTATGACTTTATGTATGATTTTTATTATATTTATATGTTGTGATGCTTTTTTTTATTGGGTTTTACAAATCTGTATATGATGGTGATTTTCTCTAAATAAAAACATTAAATGATAAAAAAAAAAAAAGACAACAATCAGATCTCTTACTTGCTTTCCTCTACTGATAAGTCACAGCATGGCAGATCTGAGGAAACCACATTGCAGGTCACATATTATTTTCGTCACTTTTACATTATGCTTCAGAATGGGCATATAGGGCACAGGACATTTGAGCACCAAATTCAAAAGTACATATGGACATTTGAGTGCCGTACTTATAACCCATTTGAGCACCAGGTTAATGAGTTTACCTGTAATTTGCATAACCCATTTGAGCGTCAGATTTTTTTTTAACCTACCTGTATTTTCCATAACTCATTTTAGCAACGCCTTTTCAGCTATAATAAAGTTATGTTCTGACAAAGGGCATAAGTATGAACCAAATGTCGTACACATTGATTTTGAATAAAGAGTCAACATGATAGTAATGAAACAATTCTTCCCGTCAATTACGGTCAAATGCTGTAGAATTCATCTTGGAAAGGCCTGGTGGTGCAAGATCAAGAAAGTAGGCCTTAGTTCGGAGTATAAGGAAGCAGAGTCAGAAATAGGAAAATGGATGAAAGGACCTTTTTGTATACAAATGTAGCTTTCCTGAACAGAGATGAAGTAGCAGACTGTTTCGTGGAGGACTTTATGTCTGTTTGTTCGGACGACAAAAGAGTTGTTGAATTTGCGAATCATTTAACAAATTACTATATGACAGATGAATCAATGTTTCCGCCTATTTTTTGGTCGCAGGTTCCATCAGATTCATTATTACATGATAAGGAATTTTGCTTTTTTCTGATTGGCCTAAACAGCATTTTCTCAACTCTACCTTTGAGTGAGTACACCTCGCGTGAGGTATATTCGGGGTTTCCTACCGACCAACCAAAGCCAAGATGTCAAGTTGTGTCGACCAATCAAATTGCATCATATTCATTTATAAAATTTCAAAATTTTCAAAAAATTTCAAAATTATAAAATAATTTTTTTTTTTAAATTCAAAATTTTCAGTTTTAAAAATTTCAAAAAAAAATTCAAAATTTTAATAAAATTTCAAAAATTTCATAAGATTTAAAAATTTTCAATAAATTTCTAAATGATAAAATTTTCATAAAATTTTAATATTTAAATAATAATATTGAAAAATGATAAAACAATTATTAAGTTTGAAAAAATTTCTTATTATTTAATAAAGCAGTTATTGACTTTTAATTTCAGTCTACTCATGACTATGCAGACCTCCGTCAATCAATCATTGATCAGGTCCTTATAGTCATGAGTAGACCTCATTAAAAGTCAATTATTGTATAAAGAGAACCAACAGTGGTCCAGAATCATTCCACGCACATTACAACGAGCAATTTTACAGCAGTCACCCAGCAATATTATACAATTACAGACTTTTGTAGAAGTCAATATGAGTTTTTATTGACCTGTAAAATAGTATTGACCGAAGCCGAAGGCTCACTTAGCTTTCGGCTTCGGTCAATATTATTTTACAGGTCAATAAAAACTCATATTGACTTCTACAAAAGTCTGTAATTGTTATATATAGTATAACTAATCGTAGATTTTGAATATCAAAATAAGACTACGAGAGACCGAAGTAGGCATAAGGATTTAAACGAGTGGGCGGAACTTGTTCCGTCCACGAGTTTAATCCTTAATGCGTATTCGGTCACGAGTGGTCTTATTTTGATATTCAAAATCTATGATTAGTTATACTGTTTATTATATAGACTTCCAAAATGTCTTTTATATTATTTTATTTAATTTGTATATTTCATTCCACGCGTATGAATCTACGAGAAATGATAGTGTGTAATCAATATGGCCGCACGTTCAAGTGTTGTCGCTTCGATGAAAAAAATTGGAAATTTAAATGAAGAACGAATTTCTGAATTTTATTTGAATATGGGTGGATTTGTAAAGTTGTTGTGGAAAAATTCATTGCAATTGTGACTAATGTCAGTCCGATTTATCTGAGGAACCAGGCACGATGTGTTATTATTGTCCGAGTCGTGTGTATTTCATGTGTAACAA
>MJUT01014807.1:189809-201836 GCA_002080005.1 Gigantidas platifrons | reverse complement strand
TATATGATGTGGGACAACATACATGTAGATATATGATGAGGGACAACATACATGTAGATATATGATGTGGGACAACATACATGTAGATACATGACGTGGGACAACATACATGTAGATATATGATGAGGGACAACATACATGTAGGTATATGATGTGGGACAACATACATGTAGGTATATGATGAGGGACAACATACATGTAGATATATGATGAGGGACAACATACATGTATATGTAGGTATATGATGTGGGACAACATACATGTAGATATATAATGTGGGACAACATACATGTAGATATATGATGTGGGACAACATACATGTAGGTATATGATGTGGGACAACATACATGTAGATATATGATGTGGGACAACATACATGTAGATATATGATGTGGAACAACATACATGTAGATAGATGATGTGGGACAACATACATGTAGGTATATGATGTGGGACAACATACATGTAGGTATATGATGTGGGACAACATACATGTAGATATATGATGTGGGACAACATACATGTAGATACATGACGTGGGACAACATACATGTACATGTAGATACACGACGTGTGACAACATGCATGTAGATATACATGTATGATGTGGGACAACATGTGAGACAACATACATGTAGATATATAATGTGGGACAACATACATGTAGATATATGATGTGGGACAACATACAAGTAGGTATATGATGTGGGACAACATACATGTAGATATATGATGTGGGACAACATACATGTAGATATATGATGTGGGACAACATACATGTAGATATAAGATGTGGGACAACATACATGTAGATATATGATGTGGGACAACATACATGTAGGTACATGATGAGGGACAACATACATGTAGATATTTGATGAGGGACAACATACATGTAGATATTTGATGTGGGACAACATACATGTAGATATATGAGGTGGGACAACATACATGTAGGTATATGATGTGGGACAACATACATGTAGGTATATGATGAGGGACAACATACATGTAGGTATATGATGTGGGACAACATACATGTAGGTATATGATGTGGGACAACATACATGTAAATACAATGTATATGATGTGGGACAACATACATGTAGGTATATGATGTGGGACAACATACATGTAGATATATGATGAGGGACAACATACATGTAGATAGATGATGTGGGACAACATACATGTAGATATTTGATGTGGGACAACATACATGTAGGTATATGATGTGGGACAACATACATGTAGATATATGGTGAGGGACAACATACATGTATATGTAGGTATATGATGTGGGACAACATACATGTAGGTATATGATGTGGGACAACATACATGTAGATATATGATGTGGGACAACATACATGTAGGTATATGATGTGGGACAACACACATGTAGATACATGATATGGGACAACATACATGTAGGTATATGATGTGGGACAACATACATGTAGATATATGATGTGGGACAACATACATGTAGATATATGATGTGGGACAACATACATGTAGGTATATGATGTGGGACAACATACATGTAGATATATGATGTGGGACAATACACAACGAAATGAGCAATCTTCATAGAGGACATTCCATAGATGCTTCCTGCCATGTTTCGGTTAATTTGGCCAAGCGGTTTCAGAGGAGGAGATTTTTTTTAAATTGGCCAATCAGAAAAAAGAATTGCCTGTGGAGGGCCATGTTTGGTAATGGATCATAACAAAATTTGCACTCTTTAGAGAGGACCTTCCATAGATCCTTCCTACTACGTTTCAGTTCATTTGGCTGATGGGTTTCAGAGAAGATTAAAATGTGAAGAGATGACAGACAATAAACGATGGACAGCAAGTGATGCCAAAAGCCCACATTGCCTTTGGCACGGTGAGCTAAAAAGAATATTAAAATGTGAATACCTACATGTAATGTATAGTATAAACATGTTACACTATATCAGCATTAGTTAATTTCTAGGGAGATAATGGCAAGTGATCTGTCTTTTAACAGTTTAATGCAAGAGTTATCTCCCTTTTAACAGCTTACTACAATGGAGAAGATTTATTTTTAGAAATAAACCAATCAGAAACTCAGAAATTCTGTATTTATAATTAGGGTAAGCATTTTGCTACATTGCTAGGACATAAAGTGGACCATCTATTTTTTAAATTGAAATTTCTTCTTACATTCTGACTAGACCCTGAAAACAGGAAAATAATTTTTTTTTAAATCAGTAACGCACCAAAGGTGCGAAAGCAGAGCTGCGAACATGTGGATGGACAATGTGACCTTGACCTTTGACCTACAAACCTCAATATCAATAGGCTTCCTCCTCTCACCATCAGGCATGTGTGTACCAAGTTTCATTTAGATCCAACATTTCGTTCTTAAGATATCGTGCGGAAACAAAACAAGTATCTAAATGTTGTTCTATTTTTAGAAGTTGTGACCTTGACCTTTGACCTACAAACCTCAATATCAATAGGCTTCCTCCTCTCACCATCAGGCATGTGTGTACAAAGATTCATTTAGATCCGACATTTCGTTCTTAAGATATCGTGCGGAAACAAAACAAGTATCTAATTTTTGCTCTATTTTTAGAAGTTGTGACCTTGACCTTTGTCCTACATACCTCAATATCAATAGGCTTTCTCCTCTAACCATCAGGCATGTGTGTACCAAGTTTCATTTAGATCCAACATTTCTTTCTTAAGATATTATGCGGAAACGAAAAAAAGTATCAATTTTTTTTTCTATTTTTAGAAGTTGTGACCTTGACCTTTGTCCTACAAACCTCAATATCGATATGCTTCCTTCCTTCACCATCAGGCATATGTGTACCAAGTTCCATTTAGATCTGACATTTCGTTCTTAAGATATCGTGAGGAAACAAAAAAAGTATAAAATTTGTGACCTTAACCTTTGTCCTACAAACATCATTATCAATAGGCTTCCTCCTCTCACCATCAGGCATATGTGTACCAAGTTTCAATTAGATCCTACATTTTGTTCTTAAGATATCGTGCGGAAACGAAAAAAGTATCAAATTTGTTTTCTATTTTTAGAAGTTGTGACCTTGACCTTTGTCCTACGATCCTCAATATCAATAGGCTTCCTCCTCTCACCATCTGGCATGTGTGTACCATGTTTCATTTAGATCAGACATTTCATTCTTAAGATATTGTGCGGAAACGATTGCGCCGCCCAGACGCCATTCATCATATTATAAGCTGAGTTCGACTTCGTCGCAACTCCGCTAACAACATAACTAAATTGAGATTAAATATATAACCCTTCCTCCATCACACAATAAATACAATACGTATACTATGATATTAATGGTATTATTCTGTATCACAGGTTGGTAAAAAGAGTAGCACTGTTATTTACTACTCTGAAACTGCTATTAAATTAACTAAAAAGGCCAATCTACTACCCTGGTGTTGTTGGCCTAGATGGCCAATAAGACCCACAGCATGTTCAAAACAGTAAATTTCCTCTTACTCCAAATTTTAGAGAAAATCCTGCATGAATGTCAGAATAACAATATAAGCCTAGGACAACATTAATTTTAAGTTTTATGTATGCAGATTACATTAAAGAATGATGATTATCCTTATAATATAAAACAATTCCTACTCTGTTAATCTTGTATCCAGATTTCCAATCCAGAGTCTACAATCATCAGCTATCTCCCCTGCTGGGTCATCTGGTACAGGTGTTGTCTCTGTTTGTTCCTCAGGTAGAAAAAAAGGTGTTGAAAACATTACCTGTAAATATAACTTAAATATCAAGCTAAATTTTGCATTGATTATATTTTAGATCATAAAAATACAATGTTGTAATGACAGCATGCCCCGTCCCCACAGATAGACAATAGGCTTTTCTATGCAGTACATAAATCTCGAGCGACAATTAACAATTTCAATAATGGTGTTGGCTGTTCTGTCACCAGACAAACTGTGGTCTATATCAATGCCTAAATATTTAATACTACTTTGCGATTTTATTAGATGACCATTACAATTAATTTGAAAATCAGATATGGAAATTATTTTTCGCTTTGGTTCGAAAAGAATGCATTCAGTTTTACCAAAGTGTAGAGAAATCTTGTTGTCAATAAGTTACTCATTAAAAGATTCTAGTTCTTTAAATTATGGATTTCTATTTGAAAACATAACAGTACCGTCATCTGCACATAGTACATGTAGTTTACAATCTGAGTTTATGCTTATGAACATATCATTGACATATAACAGACTAGAGGCTACAAGGAGCATGTAATCACTCACCTGGTTTTCAATTTGACTTATAATGTTAATAGAAAATGGGAGTGTCACACATAATTTTGAAAGTTGGCCAACCAACGATCATTTAGCTCAAATTTTTTAGCAAAAGATTTTGTCTTTTGACAAGACTTTTTCCTCATAATATGTCTAATCTGTATAAATTTGCTGAAAAAACAGAAGATATGTTGAACTATTCAATGCCTTGTAGCTGTAGCTAAAATTTTAACTCATTTAGACTTATAATAAAGCAGCAATAGACAAAAGATATTTGTTTTAAGTAGAAACACTGACATCAACACCCAAACTAGAGGCTTCCCGGTTCATTCATACAATTTATGTTCAATCAAATCTAGATCTTCAGAAACAACAATTTTTAAATGGTAAAAGCTTTGGTTGCAGAGTCCTAGTCAGCAACGATAAGACAATACCCCACAGACTATGCCCTGAGTCACAAACGTTATATGAGGTACAGTTATCGATAAGGTTAGTCCTGTAGACGACATTCCAAGTGCTGACAGCACTCCAAAGTCATGAAAAGTACTCGTATGCAGGTATCAAGTGTTGTGCTTGATCATTTGATAAATTTATATGCGACATAGATACAGACCCTGGATCGTATAAGTTTACACTACGTACGAAACGCATACGAACGAAAAACGCAAACGAAACGAACGAACGCTTCACACGAACTACACGAAAAACGCACGTTATACGAAACGAACACACGATACACGAAACAAACGCACGATACACGAAACAAACAAACGATACACGAAACGAATGCATGATACACGAATAGTTCCGTGTTATTATTTGAAAAACTTTTGTGCAAATTGATGTCATTAACTTCTGTAATCTTATATTTTATAAGCAAGTTATATATAAATGATAAATTAGTCGGTTTCCCAGGTGAAACTGCCAGAGGCGTTTGTTTACATACATGTAGATGATTTCTTGTTTATTTGTCCTAGAGTAAATTATAGAAAAAATGCATTTATTAAATATGTTTTCCCTTATTGTACAAAATTGATGGTACATGTAAATAAAGGAAATACATGTTTGTATATGTAAAATTTTTTTTACATTTTAATTAATTTTTTTTAGTAATAGTAAGATTGAAATTGTAGTAATTATTTTAAACTGGAAATCGTAGCATGCGTTCGTTTCGTGTATCGTTTCGTGTGTTCGTCTAATTAAACTGGTGAACGATACACGAAACGAAAGAACAAATTACACGCACGAAACGCAAACGAATAGAAAATGAAAAAACGATACACGCAAACGAAACGAACGAAAAACGCAAACGATACGAAATATCTGTTAAGTTAAACGATCCAGGGTCTGTACCTTTCAGCTAGTCAAATATAAAAAGTTCAGCAACTTTTAAACATAAATGTTGGCATCTTTTCAAAACATGACGTGGACTATAAACGTATGGTCGAACTACATGTAGTCTCACCAAGCATCATATAGAAATAGGAGATGTGAACCCATTTAAGGAGGGTTCCGTACCATTTGCAAGAGGATAATGATAAGGCCATCGAAGACATACTAACTAAAATTGTCATAGAATCGTCATCCAGTCCATGGGCTGCAGGCATTGTACTTGTTAAGAAAAAGGATGATTCTACAAATTACCCCTTATATGCACAAGAAAATTTGAAATATTTCCATGAAGGTCTAATATAACATTTAAAATAACTGGGTATTTAAAAGGATGTACCGAATGCTATAGAAATAAAAGAACCACTGCGAGACGTATCCCCCCGCACTTGCATAATATTTAGTTTTATATATTTATAGAAAGTAGCCTTGCAGTCTTAATGTATAACATACTTACAAGCCACATGCAAAGATTATTCAAATCTATCCATGTTTACTAAAGTTATCACATAAACAAGACACAATTCTCAAAATTGGTGATTTTTCAACCAAAAACTAACATTTTCCCCCAAAACACTTACTTCAAATATTTCCATGTTAGAACCCATCCAAGATAATGATAATTACAAGCCACATGCAAAAAAATATTCAAATTTATCCATGTTTACTAAATTAAAGTTATCGCGTAAACAAGACACAATTCTCAAAATTTGTGATTTTTCAACCAAAAACCAAGATTTTCCCCCAAAACCCTTGCTTCAAATATTTCCAAAAAATTATTCAAATCTATCCATGTTTACTCAAGTTATCGCGTAAACAAGAAAGTGTGACGGATGGACAGACAGACAGACGGACAGACTATATCCCCTCACCAGTACTAGGGATTTTAGGTCACATGATTTTTATCGTGACAATGGCGATCATAATCAGAAAAATTGAAGCGTTGATAAAATAAGCAAAACCTTTTCTTTAAATGCATTCGTAAATGTTACAAATGTTTTGAAGTGAATAAATAAACATTAAAGTTTGACGGTGTATGTTGTTTTTCTTCCCCATGTGATTACTTTGTTGACAATCTTGAGTTATTTTGAGTGACCGACTTGTTACAGTTCACGTTTGTCGTCATGCTGTCATGGAACGAGATTTTGCCTTATTAGGCTATACGGTATCCTTGATTGGATGAATTTCTGCTGAATCATGAGTGAGACACACCTTAAATCGTCATAAAAGGTAAAAGAGGAGGATTTTGCGCGGACATTTTTAGATTTGTAGTTCCCGAGATATTCCAAGCAGAAGACCAATATTAAAATTAAAAACAAGGTATTATACAAGAAAAAAAATTGTGTGCCCATATATTTAAAGTTTAATCATTTCCGAGTATTTTGATATGTAAAACATGATGAATTTCTCTAACGATTTTAGCAGAAACGTTGATGAAACAGCTTGGGGGTCAAGTGTGAAAATCAATGTCGACCATTTTGTCATTTCGTAAAATTGTCTTCATTCAGACAATCGTCACGAATATTTAAAACATTTTTGTCAATTGGACTGATGTTACAAATTATATATTTGCCTTTTTCAATGAAGAGAAAGAAATATGATGCTAAAAATTTGTAGTGAATCCATTTGGGTGCACATAAATAAAATTATTTTAAAATTTCGTACGGTGTTTACAAATTACTTTCAGTTTCAACTTGTGATGGATTTGTCATTTTTGACGGATCTATGATAAAGATATATAAATTCTGGTCTTTTGTTTGTTTTATTGTGTTTTGTCTAAGTTGGTTTTTGTTATTCTCATTTGTGTGAGTTCGCAATCTGGCGTGCAGCTCACATTATAAATTTAAAAAAAGAGGGGGAGGGTATGACAAAGACTTTACAAATTAGTCCTTTTATGTGTATAAATTAAATATATATGAACAATCTGGGATATATTCTAAATGTAAATATATAAATCATGACATATGGGTCTGGGATATATTCTAAATATATACAGAAACCCTTTCTTAAAATAAAGTACCCACCTTTGGCCAGGTGAGCTAAAAAAAAAAGGGGAGGAGGGGGGCGATAAGTTATCACTCGACATAACAAGAGAGGATAGACAGAGTAATAACAACTAGGCTCCAGGGGCTTGGGCCAACTTTAAGATACAATTCTCAATGTGACACCACTATCGCGGGGAGATAATAATCTGACAAAAACAAGCAAAAGATGGCGATAATTGGTCCTCAACCAGTACTCCGAAATTTCTGACTGTATCTTCATCCGAGATTCGGAATCCTAATCTCAACGAGACTCAATAACTAGAACTTGTAGAAGTGTCAACATTTTACAGAATTTTATGGGATGCACCTTTAGACCCTTAGTATATTTGTGGATACTTCTATCATCCGTTCTGGCTAGAGTCTAGCGATACAAAGCATAACATTTCTTCGGAAGTATAATCACGAGATTAGATTTTTTTGGTAAGAAATCAGTACTCTTCGATTTAAGGCTTCTGATCACAGGCACTTGTTTCTATCCATGAGAAGATCGCTTATCCATGGATATACATTTTTTTGTAGCAAAGGCTTATGTATTGATAGTCGATCTTCCCATGGATAGAAACAAGTGCCTGTGCTTCTGATCTTCAAACCTTTCTTTTAGTTTTAGATGAGAACATTGTAGTTTGAAAAACAAGGGGTTAACTTGCAAACTCACTACATGTATAATCTAGTGGATTTTGGGGCATCATCAATCACGGAATCAGCATCATACAAACAGTTCAATACAATAAAATACATCACGATCAGGGGATGTAAATTGAAGGGAAAAGAAACGAGATTATTGATGCTAGAAAAGGGTCTCACTAATTACAGGCAAGAGAAGACAAGAACCGTCAAGAAGCATCAAGAACCGACAAGAAGCGTCAAGAACCGACAAGAAGCGTTAAAGTACCGACAAGAAGCGTTAAGAATCGATATATATAACAAACCAATTGAAAAAGATAAAATAAGAAACAAAATACTGTAAAGTGCGAAAACGAAATAAAAACGAAACGAAACGAAACCGAACGAAACGAAACGAAATCAAACGAAACGAAACGAAACCGATCGAAACGAAACGAAACGAAATCAAACGAAACGAAACGAAACCAATCGAAACGAAACGAAACGAAACGAAATCGGATAAAATTTTCGATATATTTCGACCAGAGAAAGCAAAATGTAGTATGAAGACTTAGAGGGTTTAATTCATAGCGAGCATCGCAGATGCGCGCTAAACGGTAATATTTGTGTAGTAAATAAATGGTCACATGATCCATAATGAACAAAATTAAATCGGAAGGTATCTCAGCTTTCCGCACAAACAAGAAAATACGGACTGAAGTTTTAAAGTGAAAGTAGACTTTTCATTTGAATAAATTTAAATGTTCAGTTTAAAAATAACAAGAAAAAATACAAAAACCCTTACAATATCTTTGTCTGAAACGCTCAATTTATTCTAAAAGTGGACAATCGTTTTAAATATTCTTGTCTCACCTCTCTCAGTTTTCGTCACACGATTACTTTCACAGGCTGCGCCTACTCTATATTAATGCCATTAATATAATATTATCTGATGTTCTCGTGGCAAGTAGAATTTTGATTGGCTAACAAGGTACTTCTAAAGATTAATGGAAGGCAGAAACTTCTTTGAAGAAATGCGGTGACAGAAAATCAATAATCTGGCTAGCTCACACAGCAGACGACGTCACTCACCTATATTTCATAAACCACAGAAAATGATATGACATCACTGTCCAGTTACCGGTATATTGCAACAGGTGACCCACATTTCACTACTTGACAGAAAATCAATATGTTGTGACGTCGCGCAAGATGTTGGTGCCACTGAACGTAACGTCAAAATGCAACGTTTACGGCAGATATGTAACATCACGACGTTCAGTCCATCGTTCCAGAGATACATGTAGACAGTCGCTCCGAATTAACCATGCACTTTCGAAACATCTGACAATATTGACTTGCACGGTTTTACCGCTGATAAAAAGCTTCAGGTGTGAACAATTAATATTGACACATTGTTCGTCATTGACATTCATGAGCGTGTACTATCAACGGTAAAAACGTGCACGCTAGTCTATTGTCAGATGTTTTGAATGTGCATAGTTAACTCCGAGGAGGCTGTATTTGATGATTTGGTCAAATTGGAAAAATTATCAAACTTACATATCTAATATTTTCAAACGAAAACGACGGTCACGGTTATGACCATCACTGAATATTTAAATTTGTATTCTAAAACACGCATCCAAAAAGGTTTAATCAATGGCCACTCTCTTATCCTTTCCTCATCGACTTGAATTCATATATGTCACAGTCTGGAACTATGATGCCGGAATGTACTTTTTTTCCGAACGTAGCGCGCAAATGTGTTTTTTTTATTGGTTTTTGTTGTTATTTTTTATTTTGTTTGTTTGTTTTTTCTTTTTGTTTGTTTTTGTTTTTGTTTGTTTGTTTTGTTTGTTTGTTTGTTTTTTGTTTTCCCTGACTGTCTTGCATTATGATAATGGTGAAAATCCTGCATCCGATTATTTTGTCCCTCTCTTCCTGGCCGTTTCCCCCTAAAATTTGAGGAGACCAACTGTGTAGCATTCGGGCTGGTTGTAATCCTGTATAAATAAATAAAGCATTAAATTAAAATTCAGCATCATTTTTTCAGGGAAAAAAACATGCATCCCCTTTCACGTTAAATGGTCGGTCCCTTTGATAATATTAAACGATGCTAATATTGCATATGATACAATTTTATCAAGAAATTAACAAAGTTTTTAATTTTTTCTAATATTTTCATGCAAATTTACAATCACAAAGAAAACCCGAATCACTGTCTTAGTTCGCTAAGATTAACACATTCTAAGATGTTACTATTTTCACTTTCCATCAATGATAGAGAATTGTTATTTATGCTGGAATCTTGGCACTGGGAACAATTTCGGGTGGATGTTTTATCAGTTTATACTGTAAAATGCTGTTTTCCTTTTTTGGTAAAGTATAGCCCTCTTATGACGGACGCGTTTGAAGGGAACGACGCACTCCATTTATCCGTTTCTTTTCTTTGCAATGTTTGAACACCGGAAGTGGCCTTTAACAGATAGAAATCGTGTTTGTCGTCATCACAAAGAACAGCGAATATATTTCCCTCGGCTATCAAATCGGCAATATTTTCATTTTGATCATCATTTACTTCATTTACTTCATTTACTTCATTTTCTAGCTGTCCGTTAGACACAAGCTTGACTTCAGTTGATTTGCCGACCTGTGCTAATTGCAAACAATTTTCAATAGAATGGTCCATATTCAAACAATTGTCACAGTAACACGATACATTTCTCAACAATACTCTGTTTGAATCAACCGTCTCTACGCGATGAATCAATCTTATTCCTTTGATCGGACGAAAATTTTGTGAATCCCGTTGAATTTCTTCCACATATCTAAAAATCCTTCTTATACACGTATGCGATCGGGTAATCCCTTTTGGGATTCGAAGCCAGCGTTGTTTTCTGATATTGCCTGCCTCCGAATCCCTTATCAACAATGCATAGTTCTATTCGGGAAATTTGTTTCAGGTATCCCCGCCTCGAACCGGCGTGAATTACGCCTGCTCCTCAATGTCGTGCCAACCGGCGCTGGATTATTCAAAAGTAGACATATTTTGCTGCATAAATATGTAGATAGAATCATGATCACCTACCTATGACGCCAGTAGATAAGATAGTTCATTGTTTTCCAGGTTATATTAAAACAATCGTTCTTCATCTAGCAATGACGAAATGATTGATTCATCGATTGTTGGCTCGGCTAAGCGCCACATCAGTGTTATTCCAGCTATACTGTGCCGAATGACGAAATGAAAATGACTGTTACGTGGGGGATAACGTCCTATATACATGGTGATGTTCTGACAATCGGGGTCCTATTTTTGATTATCTGTCTGGCATGGGGTATACATTTTGTCACAACTGTCTGAAAAGGGGTATAGGTTTTTGCTTGGATTATTCTTCAAAAATTGGGGCTTAAAGAGGCTTTAGTCAGACAACAGTCTGAGATGGGGTCTAAAATTGGCACCAGAATCAGTCTGTAAAGGGGTCGGGGTTCAGCAGCCCCGGAAGAACACTCCACCATTTTGTAAGGTAGGACAGGGACTTTTACTTGAGAATGCTTAATAGTGCCGCTTCGAAATAATTGCAAAAATTCCCGTTGTTTAATTATTCAATTAGTAAAAAAGAATCAGACACAATACTTGGAATTTTTCGTCTATATGGACTGAAAACCTAACCGTAACAGCGTGAAATGGCAAGTTA
>MJUT01014807.1:170297-186188 GCA_002080005.1 Gigantidas platifrons | reverse complement strand
AGACGGTCGTAACTTATACTATAGTAGTCAGAAAATCATCACTATCTGTCAATGGGCATTGTCAACTAAAATTCTGCAATTTTTTTTTTTATTTATATAGTGACTAGACTCGGGAATCATATTTGTCTTAATTGCGGCAGGCATGCACTGATTTGACCTACAACTTTTCTCCTTGTTGCAAATAATTGCTTGTTGTTTAGAATTGTCAATTACGTGTGGGATTGAATTCAAAATACAAATACAATATGGAAATATATTTATATAAATAAGAATTTGCTATATTCTTTGAAACTGCCTACAAATTCCGGAGCCCCTGTTTCATTCCCTTTCCATTGGGAGTTCATGATGTTCGCATGTGTTATATGAGTGTATTTTTTGAATGTTGATGTTCGCTTCTTGTTTCCAGGGATTTATATATGTCATTGGATGTTGGTTCTTGGTTGCTCATTCGGTTTTTCTTATTTTCTAACATGCCGGTTGTTGACTGATTTTGTCTGTTTATTGATTTATGAATTTTGAATTTCCCTTTGGAAGATTGCTCTGTGTTCGGTAATTTTGTTATTACCCTTATTTAAGATTCAATCGAAGATGACCAAGCGATCTAAGGAAGCTGGATGTTGAACATTTTCGGGAAAATCCACACATAGCTCTTGAAACATTTGAAGACTTTTACTCATAATATTTGGAACATATCTAAACCGAGTTTACATGTGCCCTTTTGTCTGATTTTTTAAATATTTTTGAGCCACGAACACTTCAGACCATTGACCTTTCGGACTATCGATTGATTGATGATTTTTGGTGTTTAACGCCACGTTCAGCTATTATTCAGCTATATCATGGCGACCAGTTTTAGTGGTGGAAGAAGCCGGAGTACCCGGATAGAACCACTGACCATGGTCAAGCAACTGGACTTATCACCTGCGGCTGCGAATCTCTGACTATCGACCTTTCGGACCAATGACCCTTCGGACTAATGAACCTTAGGACCAATGACCCTTCGGACTAATGAACCTTCGGACCAATGCCCTGGAATAATTTTATCCATATCTGAGTAATCGATGAAGTAAACCACAGAAAGATATAGGTAAAAACAAACAAAAATAATCGACCGATAGCAACGTCTTCTGGATTCAAGATATAATAATACTATATGATCATAAAACTTACTTTTTGTCGTCGCCTGTATGACAATCATGCTTAAGTGACTTGTACCGGAAGCTGACGGAACGTTTTCGACCGGAGCTCTTTGACGACAGTGTTAAAGGTCTGTTAAAAATTTGTCGGTTTATCGGACTGTGGGTTTACCGGGGCGTCGGATTATTGGTCGAGCTCCGGTATATATAAATTACAGAGGATGATCCTGCAAAATTGTAATGTCTCCTTGTTCATATACATCTAAACAGCAAATCGCATTATAATTATCAGACTGTTACAAGGTTTTTACCTATATCTGAAATTTTTAACCTTTAACGTTACGCTACTAATAACCAATATCATGCACAACGTCAAGGCTTATTACCACCGTGAAGTCAGCTCATTGTCGATTTGCTTTTTCTCAGAATACAGCCGCGAACTTAATGAAATGGTGTCTTCGCCACAGATGTCAAATCTATAAAAATGTCATTGTTTACATAAAAAAATTGACCATTAACCAGATATATGTCACTTTGATAGATGTATGATGACAGATAATAATATAACACAGATATTAAAAAATCACACATTGCTGAAATGTGGTCAGATAAATCTACAGGGACAGATCTACTTAGAGGATGATGATAAGAGTGGAATATGTGGGTGCCATTGTGCAGCAGGTTGCTAGTCTGGTTTTTTTATCTGCAAGTATTGAAACCAAAGCCACACTGCTTGACCTCAGTATGTTTCTTCGTCTGATAAATCTAAATGTATGATATACTCAGACTCCCTTTCATGCTTCTTGGCAATTGAAAGTTGCAAAATTCAAACAATTTCTCAAATAAAATTGAAATTGACAAAGACTTTGAGTGTTGAGAAAGATTGTTTATCTGCGAATTTCTAGTCACATATGTATCTATAGGAAGAAAGTCATATACCATAAAAAGGCGAAGGATGCTCTGGCCATAATGACCCAAAAACGTACTTTTCTATTCCTGAAACGAACTGCATCGGTGGTGTAATTGTTAGTGTGCTCGTCTGCGTTGGCGGTAAACAACAATTAAACAATCTATTCCTGATATGAATATTAAACCATGTATAGCTAATATATTGCAAAATTGTGGCAGGCTTCTATAGTAATTGGAACCTACAAAACAATAATAAATTGCATGGAATTCCGTCTATAGTAGTTCCTATACACATAAAGAACAGGTGATGTTGACACGTCAATATGATATAGTTCATGACAAAAGGAAGAAAAAGCTACCAGAATCAATGGTGGACCCAGGGAAAGAAATCCGGAAGTTGGAATCCACCTTTGCTCCTAACATTAGATGGACAACTTCAAAAAAACATATTCCGAAAATAGCGTGGAACCCCCTTTTTTCTCATAAAACCCTCCTTTATCCGCGCCTGAAAATTCATATTGTTGCAAGAGTCATATTCATATCATATTTACCTCATATAATTATATCAGAATGGATCTCATTTTATTATCAAAATTATTGAAATTTACAAAGACCTTATGCCAGTTGGGTAGAAGATAATCCATTCCATTCCTAGATTCTTAGTCACATAGGTATCTACGAGAACACGGCCGTGAACCAGGATGCCAGGGATGCTGTGGATGACCCAGTTACTAACTTCAATACAATAATAAATTGCATGGAATTTGGTCAGCCTATTGTCCTGGTTCCAGGAGCCGTCGTGGCCGTAATTGTATGGCAATTGAATTTACAACTACCTATGCAATGTGCCTATCACCACTGATGTGAATTCGAATCTCTATCAGGAGGTGTACAACATTATGTGATTGCCTCTTGGCAATTGAAAGTTGCAAAATTCAAACAATTTCTCAAATAAAATTGAAATTGACAAAGACTTTGAGTGTTGAGAAAGAGATTGTTTATTTGCGAATTTCTAGTCACATATGTATCTATAGGAGGAAAGTCATACATGTATACCATAAAAAGGCGAAGGATGCTCTGTCCATAATGACCCAAAAAACGTACTTTTCTATTCCTGAAATGAACTGCATCGGTGGTGTAATTGTTAGTGTGCCCGACTCGTACCGATCAGGTCAAGACTACATTGGTATGTGTTGGTATGTGTTGCTTTTCTGCTAAGTGCGCAGCATTAAGGAGAAAGAACAAAGACTGGTTGGCTCTGATTCAGATAATGTGTCCGATTGGGGCGACATATCTATCCGTGGACTGTTGTTTCAGTGAGCTAACACTATAAAAATTCAACTAAACGTGTTGGTCTAGTACAAAGTGGACCTCATCATCATTTTATTGAAAATTAATTTGCTCTCGTCATGATATAGCTGAACAATTGCTGCGTTGGTATTAAACAACAATAACAATCTATTCCTGATACGAATATTAAACCATATATAACTAAGGCCATACAAAGTTAATTTCTTGGTTCTCAGGCCCGCCCGCATGTGGAAATTCGTCGCCGCATTGCCGATTTGTTTGCAAAAATAGTAAACAAAACATTTTAAATGCGGTAGCGCTGTCCGTACGGAAAAAACAACCGCATCCGTTTTTCTCTTATATCGCGTGGTCGGTGAAACGCTTTAAAACGCATCATGCTTAAATGAGATTTAAAGCATCGTTATGACAATGTATAAATAAAAAACGTGTTTCCGTTTGACATTTAGACAAAATGTCAATCGTTTCTGTGCAAATTCGGCACAAATGTTTGCCAGTTTTACCAGGAAACATAATAGGGGGCTTCTCCGAAGCTTGTACCTGATTGGAATTGTTTACGGAGATAAAAAATGGTACGTTGGGACCAGCGGATTGGACGTTTCCATAAAAATTAACCACTTGTGATGTTTCTGCCACCATCGGAAGAAATAAAATTGAAATTTTCAATAAAATAATGAAAAGATTTATACATTGCCATATTTTTCACAAAAAAAAAAGAAGAAAAAATGCCTCCCTCATCACTTTTTACAGCAGTAAAAGGATAAAAAAAATGCCGCCCTCCCTCATCAATTTTGACAAAAAAGGGCCTGAGAACCAAGTAATTAACTTTGCATGGCCTAATATATTGCAAAATTTTGGCAGGACTCTATAGTAATTGGGACCTACAAAACAATAATAAATTGCATGGAATTCCGTCTATAGTACTAGTTCGGTGATAAAGTTTGTCAGTGACTTGTGACAGGTCGGTGGTTTTCTCCGGGTCCTCCGGTTTCCTCCACCAATAAAACAGACCACCACGATATAACTGAATTATTGTTCAAAGTGGCGTTAAACACCAACCAAACAAACAAACTAACTAACAAACTTGTTCTAGTTCTATGGTTTACCTAAGATGAGTACTAGGTAATTTTGACATGTATTGGTATATAATTCATGACATAAAATGATTCCTAAATATAAACAACAACCACTTATGTGGATTCCACTCACTATCCCCCAATCACACACAGCTGCTGACAAGAATCCCTCTTTGAACAATTCATGATCTGCGCCTGAGAATGCTTATTGTCGTAACTTGTGTGAATGTCAAATTCATATCATATTTATTCATACATAAATACATTTATTCGTATGTGTTTTAAACAAAATTCAAACTGAATTTTCAAAAGTAGGAGATGGGAATTGGTGAACATTTGACATATAAACACATCATTATTGATAATAAATCATTTAATCTAAAAAAAAAAAAACATATACCGGTTTTTAATATAGAGTTCTTTAGTCTTACCATGATTAGCCGTAGTAAGATTTCTTTAGGTGTTTTATTTTCGGTACAAGTTTGTAAACCAATGTTACGGAATCAATCCTTACACGTGTATCTCGGAACTTCAATGCAAATGTTGGGCCATGTTTTCCATCTGAAAGACCGAACTTATTGGCTATTTCGATGGCATTTTCTTGGCGACCAACATATGAATTAACTGATTTGTTCTTGCCGACGCAAACTTTCTTAAAATGATCACATTGCATAGCAGCGCTAGAACAGCATGTAGGACAAGATGGTGTCAACTTGTATTCAACCAATTCAGCAATTCTATTGGTGTAACCATCGACATTAAGATACCCAGTTATTCCTCGTGCCTCATCGTTTGGTGATTGACCTGAAACTCTAGTTGGTGCAAAATCGGTGGCGGGGTTGATTCCCAATGTCTTCTGGCGAGTACGGAATAATTCCCAAATATAATCAACAAAACAGTGAAGAGAAAAGAACACAGGGTCAAAAGAACTTGTTTCTAGAACATTCATCTGTCCATCCACCCAAACATGAACTTGTGAATGTTGAGATTCAAGACTGTCGCCATCCACTGCCGTGTCTTCTGATATCTCAGAAAATCTGCTCCTAGATAGTAAACGAAGAATTCCAGTTTTCTGGAATAGTGAACCATCTGATCCAATGTTTCTTATCAGTGGTCCAACTGGAGTACTAAAGCCACTAAATGGCCCGGATTCAACTTGGCCAAAGCCATTTCCAAAATAGTGTTCTGTCCATACTTCAGATTCCACTGGATCTTCCATTTCAAAACAAATGGTGGAATCCCAGTAAGGAACTGGTATTCCTACAGCAGTTTCGAATCTATAATATAACATAAGAGATAATGATATGAAAAGTCGCTTGAATACATTTGTACTTTGTAAAGGTATCGTAAATTCACCAAACGTATCAGAGTAGAGTGTTGGGAGCAAAAGGCATTCAAATTAACAGTTAATAGCTCTCCATTTTCTGGTATGTCACCCACAAATATACAGTAGATGCGCGACATGTCAGAAAAGAAAGAGTAAAGTTTGTATCTTTTTTTTAACAAATTTCTTGGTGAATCCCCAAAATATAAAAAATTAAAAACAGAACATCAAACATCAAATTTTAATGAGATCGGGTGTAAACAACGCCCTTACGAAAAATGTACAACTACAATGTAAGATGTATGGTAAGCCGTTTCCATCAAAACTATATATATATATGTTTAAGCCCTTTTTGTACATTGAGATTAAAAAAAAAGTCCAAATACACAAACTGAAAATAACATATTTCACACTGAGATTAAAATACTTCAAAACTTGATTTTGTTTCTTAATCTCGGTGTTCTGTTTGCTTATTTCAGTGTGTTATTTTCTTCGATAAATAGATTGAACAAAGTTTTGACCAGATGTAACATTTCCACTACATGTTGTTTCTCAGAAGATTATATAAATCTAAGCCAACCAGAAAGTATAACTGACCTAGCAGTCATATTGAATTTCCGAATGCAACGAAAATCATATAAAATGTTAATGACCACCGAAGCAATATTTATGTCAAGTTAGTTTTTATTGGTCCAGTGGTTTGTGAGAAAAAAGAATGAAATGTGAACATATAATGTACACCGACGGACGCAAAGTAACGACAATAACTCAATTAGACCGTTAGTCCAGGTGAGCTAAACATCATGCCTACGTCCCTACTCATTACAAATAAGTGCGGAAAAGTGTTCGATTCTTGGAATTTACTAAGTCAATAGGTATATTAAATTCCGTAAATAAAATAATCAACAAGAACGAAACTCAAATTATTCAGCATTTGACTTCATACAACAGGGCTATGTCGAGCGCAACATGATACGGCCACATCATGTCGACATATGAATTTATAATAAGTATTACAAAATGTAATTAAAACAAGTTTGGACACAGTATTTTGCTGGACATAATAATATGCTTGTGACAGTAATGTTCTAGACCCACTGTGCACGCTCGTGCAATATGTTATACTGTTCGGGACAATATTCACCAATATTCATGCAATAACCCTATCATATTTAAGCGGAATATTGAACTACTTCAAATATTCATATTTGAATTAGTGCAATATACATATAGTGTGCAAATACAAGGATATATTGCACGATTATTTTCCATTGAAATTAATAGGAAAATATTTATTACTATATAATAATATACAGTTATTTAATGGGTGTGGATGCAATANATCAATGAAAATGGCGGAAAAGGGTAGATAACCACGGATAGACGCGGACGTCGTAGAGAACACCCCCACTACTATAGTAATGTAATGGAGTACTACACATATAGTATATGAAAATGGCGGGAAAGGGGTAGATAACCACGGATAGACGCGGGCGTCGTAGAGAACACCCCAATAAAGCAGGAAATCCTCACTTCCGGTTCCGCACACCCTTTGGGTGACCTTCGGTATCCATGGTACTACTACTAGAGTAAGAAAAAACGCGGGAAACAGCCATTTGTACTACAGTTAGAAAACGCGGGAAACGGTTGCGCAACTTCCGGTTGCGCATGCGCAGAACATACTTCCAGACAGGGCCTCTTCCGGTAGCACTGGTACTTCCGGTCATGCGCAATGGTACATTTTATACTACTACTACAGTAAGAAGAAAAAAACGCGGGAAACGATTGCGCAATTTCCGGTTGCGCATGCGCAGAACCTTCTTCCGGGTGGCTGACGTCACTTCCGGTTCCGGGCCACTTCCGGTCACGTGACTGACGTCACTTCCGGTCACGTGATTTCCGGTCACGTGACTTCCGGTCGCTCCACCGCATCGCTCCACCGCAAATCCGACTTGAGCTGTCCCCATATACTACTATAGTGTTTAAAAACACAGGTTTATTGAAATATGCAAGTGAAAACCTTGCTGACAAAGCCAGAAAAGCATTCTACTCATTAAAATCAAAGATATCTCAATCAGATAAATTTTCAGTTAAAACTTGGATAAAGTTATATAACTCTGTAATCCTACCTATTATTACATATGGTTCAGAAATCTGGTTAACAGACTTCAACTTGAACCTCGACACCTTGGACAAATTACCATTTGAAAAGGTACAAAACATGATTTTTTAAAATATTCTTGGAGTTCATGGTAAAGCTTCCAATCTTGCCATCAATGCTGAACTGGGTACATTTCCAGCCTGTTTTAAATCATTTATATTGATGTTTAAATATTACAATAGACTTAAAAGAATTGCATTCGACAATGGGTCTAGGAACTCTCTCTTAGGATCAGCCTTTATTGAAGACAAGAAACTCAACAAATCTTTAAATAAAACTTTAAACTCTATTAAACAAAAAATTGAATTATCATCTTTGGACATATCGGAGAGAGATTTCAAATATCATCTTTTTAATTTTTTTGAAAGAAAAACGCTAAAACAGTTTGAAAACATTCGATAAAATAAAACGGGCAAGTTACATTTTCTCAGCAACATTCTCGGCATATTTAAATTACAAAATTATTTGGAATTTCCCCTTTCAAAAGAACACAGATCTTTCCTTACAAGAATAAGATTAAGTGCACATAGTCTTAATATAGAAACAGGTCGTTACAATCACACTCCTAGCGAGCAACGTCTTTGTAAATTTTGTCCCTCATCGGTTGAAGATGAAAAACATTTTATATTACATTGCCCTAAATACAAGAATATCAGAAATAGGTACAATACATTGTTCCAAAGTACTAGAACTGACGATGATCTTATAAGAGAGATTCTTGACCCTAAGGATCTATTCAAACCAAAACAAATTTGCAAATTTTTAAAAGAAGCAAACAATATACGTAACACATAGTTCACAGGAATTCGGCGTTTGGGTTCGGTGGGGTACCACTATCGATGGGAATAACGTGGTTCTTTCCGTCGGTGGTGGTGCTTCCCATTGACCCTAGACATCAGATCCCTGTGAATCATTTAATATACTTCATATCATTATTATATGCATATCTTTTATTTATCCAGGGATTTATATAGTACTATATAAATCCTTGACTTATTCATATTTGTGTAATATTGTATTGTCTTGATGCACGCCAATGTATGGTTTACTATCAATAAACTATTTGAATTTGAAAATTAAAAAAATTTCAAAACTTCAAAATTTTAAAATTTTTCAAAAAATTTCAAATTCTCAAAAAAATTCAAATTTTCATAAAATTTCAAAATTAAAAAAAAAATATTCAAAATTTTCAAATAATACATGTAATATAAAAGGCACGGTTGAAATATATGATATAATGAACATTACATGTCAAAATCTGTATCACATGCCGTACCAACCCTCGACCTATATCACCCCTCGGGCCGGTGGCCCTTGGGGTGAAATAGGGTTCTCGGGTTGATACGGCATGTGATACAGATTTTGACATGTAATATTCAGTATATATTGAAAGGGTTATTGCATGAATATTGTCCCTCGCAGTGTATCATATTGCACTCGCACGCTCGTGCAATATGTTATACTGCTCGGGACAATATTCACCAATATTCATGCAATAACCCTATCATATTTAAGCGGAATATTGAACTACTTCAAATATTCATATTTGAATTAGTGCAATATACACATAGCGTGCAAATACAAGGATATATTGCACGATTATTTTCCATTGAAATGAATAGGAAAATATTTATTACTATATAATAATTAACAAATAGTTCACGGCACTGAGGGCCATATGGCAGTTTATGGACCGGGATGTCACCCACAAAATATTATATGGATCGAAGCNTACATGTATTATCAAAGGCATGGTTGAAATATATGATATAATGAACATTACATGTCAAAATCTGTATCACATGCCGTATCAACCCTCGACCTATATCACCCCTCGGGCCGGTGACCCTTGGGGTGAAATAGGGTTCTCGGGTTGATACGGCATGTGATACAGATTTTGACATGTAATATTCAGTATATAATGAAAGGGTTATTGCATGAATATTGTCCCTCGCAGTGTATCATATTGCACTCGCACGCTCGTGCAATATGACATACTGCTCGGGACAATATTCACCAATATTCATAACAAGGATATTGTTCCTCTTCATGATTGATCGTTGATAGACACACCTTAATTTGGGTTATCTCAGAAAAATCGAGATAAATTTTCATCAGAAAAAGATTAAAGCTTTCCTTTGATTTTATTTTCATACGTTTCATGTTTTACTACATGTATAAATAGTGTTAAATCATAGAAATAAATCAAACTCATTAACGATCTTTAATACATATTCCTGTTTCCTGTAAAGTTTTATTAAAAATTTGTAAAGCAGATTAATATTATTAGTATTTGTTCCAGAAAATTGCGTTTAGTTTAAACATATTTTATTTGCTCAAATATGCAAAAAGGATAAGACACAAGTTAAACAAACTTATGAAGTCTTCTCCTATATACAATAAGTTACAACATTATTTGATAGAGCATGCATGCATATGAATATGTATTACATTAATATGTGTAAATTGAAGAACAGAGAATGAAGAAAGGAATTAGAGAAAGAGAGAGAGGGGTTGGTGGTGATGGTGTGTGTGATTGTTCATTTGGTGAACCACTTAAACAAGAAACCTTTCAGACCTCTTTATATATTCAAACACGTGCTTAAAAATAATTTCGTTATGTTCATTTGAAAGAATAGGATTACCACTGGTTAAAAGCTTGAGGTCTATAGCACAGTCATTATGTAGCCAGCTGAGTTTGTGAAACAATTTATATCTCATATTTGCATAATGGGAAAATTGCGTTACCCATCATCATTTGAATTTTAATAAAGATGGCATATTACATTAAAAAAAAAGGGGGGGGGGTTGGTATGTTTGAAAAACCGACGTAAAAGAAATTCGCTGTGAATGTAAATATTTTGCTGAAACACAGCAATCAAAATGAATTAGCCAGCATGGATAATATATTTGAATAGGGTTTTTTTTCAAACTCCAGATGCACTCCCTTAAAAAAGACTTCTACCAAAAGTGACCATGCATGGATGTTGACGAATAACTCCAAGTAATGTCTATTATTATACAAGTAGATCATTATAATTTACATGCATTTCAAAGTTTCCTCTATACGAAAATCATACCCGTTCATATTTTGTGCAGTTAATGGTGACCGATTCCTATATTAGATAAAAATTCAATATAAACATACAAACAGTCAATTTTCACCTTACTGGATTTGATTACACAAGGATGTAAACATCAATTAGTTTATTGTTCCAACAATGATTTTACAAAACTTTTGAAATATGCATCATAACTTCTTGTCACTTGTAATTTTCTATCGGACGTCTTGCTTTTGTAAATGCAGACGCGTTAGAAGACCCGTTGTTATGGTAACATCATAAGATAAAAACTGCTTATAAAACTAGTGCCGGGAATGTTTTATATTTTAAAAATATTCTTTTTTGTATGAGCGTCAGAAACATGTAGAATTTCGCATCTCTAGATTTTGTTTAATGTCATTCGTTAGTCTGATTTAAAAGTTCATTAGTTTGTGTATATTCTCTGAGACTGTCTGTGATTAAGGGACCACTTTGGTCTTTTTTTAAACGTTTTCTTAGAAATCATAGTTCAGATCATAGTGAAAGCAATACAAAGACATTGTACAATGAAAATGAAACTAGGTTGCTAACGCCCCTTTCAATAATATTTCAGTTATATGTGGCAGTCAGTTTTATTGGTGGAGAAAACTGGAGTACCCGGGAAAAAACCACTGACCTGTCCCAAGTAACTGACAAACTTTATCATATAATGTTGTATCGAGTACACATAAGGAAGAATTTTTATCGTAAGTGTAATTTTAGTCGTAAGATTAAAATTTGTTGTAAGATAATATTTGTGAAAATGACTTGGGAATTGTCGTAAGATGATCTTAAATGGAAAAGTTACGACTATACTTACGATTTTTTTGTGAAAAGGGCTACTGTTCCACAGCCGGGAAATGGGACTCTGTAGCCGTTTTCCCGTGAAAAACGTTATTGAATTTTCGAGGCGATACATGAGACATTCATTTTTCAGAGCCACTGTGCACATGTGGAAGCGAGACAAATCTAATGAACAGGCATTTAAAATTTGAAGCTTACCTTTAAAAGATCAATGATTAAATTGGCTATATAATTTTACCTGGTTAATTGCAAAATTTGTATTTTGAAAAATAAAAGGGGGTTATGCGTTTTTTTTTTTTAATTTGGACCCCGTTTAGCCTTTTTATATCTCATTTTCTGTATTGATTCAAAGGTAACTCATAACGAAGGGCATTTTGCACACAAAAACTTCATTATAGATATTGATTTCAAAATATACAAGTTCAAATATGAAAATCTAAACGATAGAGCAAATCTTTCAACACACTACCAAACGCTCTCAGCACAAACAATTCAAAGAAAAAAAAACACTCATCAAAGTTGTGTGAAGAATAAAAAATATATATATATATTACTTTCCAAATTTATATGCATATTTTTGGAATTTGAGCCCCATTTATACCTCTTTTGAAATAAAATAGCTATAAGAAATTGAATGTATTTCCGTGACCCATAAAAATGATCAAATTTTAACCCCCTCTTTCCCTTTTTCGCCAAATTTTATATAAAAAATATAATAGTCAAAACTTGTATATAAAAACCACTCAAGGGAACCTCAAAATGTGACTGCCCTTTATAGACAGTTATTTGTTAGAGGTGCAGGTTTGACTGTATTTAAATATATTAACGCGACACATTTTCTGAAATTGAGCTTCCTAAGGAATTCATTAAGAGGAATGTCATCAAAATCAGAAGAACTTAACTCTGCACGTACAAATAGCCAAAATACCATTTTTGAGCCTAGCGGATCTCTAGTTCGGAAATGGGCACGTGTAATATCAAAAAGTAATACCAACTTTCATTCTATGTCAATGATGATTGTGTTAAAATTCAGAAGTATAGATAATCTAGAACTAAGCCTAGAGTCTACACACAGACTGACGGTCCGACAGACTGATGGACACCGAGAATACCTTAGGTTTTGCCGGTATGGGACTAAAAAATGACATTAAAATGTCCTANCAATGTATGAGCGTCAGAAACATGTAGAATTTCGCATCTCTAGATTTTGTTTAATGTCATTCGTTAGTCCGATTTAAAAGTTCATTAGTTTGTGTATATTCTCTGAGACTGTCTGTGATTAAGGGACCACTTTGGTCTTTTTTTAAACGTTTTCTTGGAAATCATAGTTCAGATCATAGTGAAAGCAATACAAAGACATTGTACAATGAAAATGAAACTAGGTTGCTAACGCCCCTTTCAATAATATTTCAGTTATATCGTGGCAGTCAGTTTTATTGGTGGAGGAAACTGGAGTACCCGGAGAAAACCACTGACCTGTCCCAAGTAACTGACAAACTTTATCATATAATGTTATATCGAGTACACATAAGGAAGATATTTTTATCGTAAGTGTAATTTTAGTCATAAGATTAAAATTTGTTGTAAGATAATATTTGTGAAAATGACTTGGGAATTGTCGTAAGATGATCTTAAATGGAAAAGTTATGACTATACTTACGATTTTTGTGTGAAAAGGGCTACTGTTCCACAGCCGGGAAATGGGACTCTGTAGCCGTTTTCCCGTGAAAAACGTTATTGAATTTTCGAGGCGATACATGAGACATTTATTTTTCAGAGCCACTGTGCACATGTGGAAGCAAGAAAAATCTAATGAACAGGCATTTAAAATTTGAAGCTTACCTTTAAAAGATCAATGATTAAATTGGCTATTTAATTTTACCTGGTTAATTGCAAAATTTGTATTTTGAAAAATAAAAGGGGGTTATGCGTTTCTTTTTTTTTTAAATTTGGACCCCGTTTAGCCTTTTTATATCTCATTTTCTGTATTGATTCATAGGTAACTCATAACGAAGGGCATTTTGCACACAAAAACTACATTATAGATATTGATTTCAAAATATACAAGTTCAAATATGAAAATCTAAACGATAGAGAAAATCTTTCAACATACTACCGAACGCTCTCAGCACAAACAATTCAAAGAAAGAAAAAAAACACTCATCAAAGTTGTATGAAGAATAAAAAAATATATATATATATTACTTTCCAAATTTATATGCTGCATATTTTTGGAGTTTGAGCCCCATTTAGACCTCTTTTGAAATAAAATAGCTATAAGAAATTGAATGTATTTCCGTGACCCATAAAGATGATCAAATTTTAACCCCCTCTTTCCCTTTTTCGCCAAATTTTATATAAAAAATATAATAGTCAAAACTTGTATATAAAAACCACTGAAGGGAACCTCAAAATGTGGCCTTTATAAACAGTTGACCTTTATACAGGTTAAAATTATATGCACTATTCATTAATGTGAAAAATGAGACTGCCCTTTATAGACAGTTATTTGTTAGAGGTGCAGGTTTGACTGTATTTAAATATATTAACGCGACACATTTTCTGAAATGAGCTTCCTAAGGAATTCATTAAGAGGAATGTCATCAAAATCAGAAGAACGTTAACTCTCCACGTACAAATAGCCAAAATACAATTTTTGCGCCTAGCGGATCTCTAGTTCGGAAATGGGCACGTGTAATATCAAAAAGTAATACCAACTTTCATTCTATGTCAATGATGATTGTGTTAAAATTCAGAAGTATAGATAATCTAGAACTAAGCCTAGAGTCTACACACAGACTGACGGTCCGACAGACTGATGGACACCGAGAATACCTTAGGTTTTGCCGGTATGGCACTAAAAAATGACATTAAAATGTCCTATGCTTTGGATTATTTCTGCAAATTTGCCATTCGAAATTGCAAATGACAAATGGCCCATTTGTTTAGTTGATTTTTATTTTTGTCATTGTGTATAACTCATAGTGCAGACTTTTAATGTTACAGTTATGGTGTTTAACGCCTCTTTCAACGATATTTCAGTTATATTGTTGAGGTAAGTTTTATTGGTGCAGGAAACCGGAATAAAAGTGAAAATAAAAAAAGTCTTATTTTTCTTTATAGCATGCATACAAATAAAAAGATGACATAATTGTGTAGAGCTGCATGATGCTTTGTACAATTGACAAGATAGACATATCAGGTTTTAGTTCAATTTCTTTAAGAATCTACACATGGATTAAAATACCCGGTTAAACTTGAAAACGAATTTAGATACTCACATCAACAAGTACAATCTGTGCCATGGTAAGAAGTTTGGTCCTCCGTGGGCTTCTCCTATCGCTATCCTGTGGACATTGGCTATAGTGTCGTATCGGCTAAGGCCAGTAGTTTCGCTCTATAAATAGAGTATGATTTACAAAAATGATGAATGAATTAACTTTGTGAAAATAGTTCAATGCTAAGAATATTGCTATGATTTTCAAATATTAATAAAAAAAAAGAAGAAGAAGAAGAAGAAAATACAGTAGTATTACAAATGGTTGGACTAATGGATACCAGAACAATTAAAAGTTCTGATAAATGATCTTCTTTCTGGAAAGATCGATTTGATTTGATTTGATTTTTGGTGTTTAACGCCACTTTCAGCAATATTTCAGTTATATCATGGCGACCGGTTTTAGTGGTGGAAGAAGCAGGAATACCCGTAGAGAACCACCGACCATGGGCAAGCAACTGGTAGACTACATCACTTGCGGATGCAAGTCGAATGCACCCTTTTTGTAATTTACTAAGCTGGGCGCGAATCCACGCCGTATTGGTGATAGGCTTGTATGAGTTGTTAGGTAAGGCTTAAGCCAACTACCTAACTGACTGAACCACCCGGGTCCTCTGGAAAGAACGCAATCAGGGCTACGAGTGACTGGAATGCTCTGTCTATATTGCATAAAATATGATCATTACAATCATTTATAATTAAGCAACCAATAACAAAAGTAACATTTTTTCCCTCTAAATGCATTAATGAAAGAATTCGATCCTGTTGTCAGTTCTTTCTGTTTGTAAATCATTATGGTGTTTTTCATACACTATC
>MJUT01014807.1:146300-169803 GCA_002080005.1 Gigantidas platifrons | reverse complement strand
GAGACTATATTTAACTAACTTCTAGGCCATGTGTCTACTACTAAACACCAGGTGCAACTTATACTGAATAGGTATAAAACAATCTTCTTGGAACAATTAAATTTTATTAATACAGATAATGTTACTAGCAGAGCGAGTCAATCGAGTCCGTAAACGCTGACCCATCACGTGACAGAAGGACTAACCCAGAAACCATTTAAAGGAAACATTAGTTAGAGAATCATTCAAATATATTTTTGTAAATTATGATTTTAAACGGGTTGGCATTTTCAAACTAGAATATTGTTTCATAATATAGCTATCAAAATCTGACTATTTGATACTGAATCAAATTAAAAACCTGGGTACTGCGACTTGCGAGTCACATGCACCACTGACTTTTGTTCTAAATAGGTCATCCTTTTACACACTTCGATATGTATATACATATATTTAACGAATAGTTCATGGCACTGAGGGCCATTTGACCCGAAGTGCCTTGAACTATTTCAGGGGCGGATCCAGGAGGGGGCGCACCCGGCGCGCGCCCTCCTAAAATTGGAAAAAATGATTTTTTTGGGTAAAATCGTGATTTTCACACGAAATACCCTCAAAATTTTCGCGCCTCGCTCCGCTCGGCGCAATTATTTTAAAGACGCCCCATAACTTGGAATCCTGGATCCGCCCCTGCTATTTGTTATATTATACTCAATACATGCAAATCTATCAGACGACATATTTTTGTTATTGTGTATCTAAGACAATAAACGAGTTCGGACAAAATCCGGAAGAAAACATTATATTGATCGGGTCCGGTCAATATACTAAATTATTATATGACTATAAATATTTCTTGTATCTGATTGGTTAAAAGCATGATATTTTTTTCTTGATATAATTTTATGAATACCATCTAAACCTTCGATTTCCGCAACAATTAATTTTGATCGTTTCAGAGGAGCCTTTGGAATGTTATATTAACCTCACGTGACGCTAACATCGGAAAACCCCTACTTTTCATTTCAGCGTCACGTGAGGTTAATATAACGTTCTAAAGGCTCCTCTGGAACGATCAATATTTATCTTTGCAGTATGCATAAATCTTCCTTGCTACCATTAAAATTTATATAAAAAAAAAAAACAAACAAACAAAAAAACCCACACATGTAGTGTTTAATGCCAATTTATAAAACATGGCCCAGAGGACATTAATAACAGTTTAATATAATAAAACAATTACTGACTTTCATTTCGATTAATATAAGGATCTATCGTTCCAAGATGTACGATATTTACCTCGGCTTTGGCCTCGGTAAATATCGTATATCTTGGAACGATACACGAAGTGGAACGATAGATCCTTATATTAACCTCAATAAAAGTCAATAATAGTATACTATTACATATGGTGTGGTTTTCGTACAATTTCATTGGCTAAATCGGTCACGTGATATACAGAATATTTAATGTATTTTTTCCACTGTGAAGAAACCAGACGTCTTGTTTCTATTTTTTAAAAATATTGATGCTATGTTTCTATTTTTAAGGTAAATTAGATTTAGATTTATTTTCTGATTTATTTTGATATAAACTTCACAAAGAAATCGAAAAAACGGAAACAAAAAATCGCTTCCTGTCACCTTTAAACAATAAAATAATGATGTGTTAATATTTTATTTTCAATGACCCGAGTAATACATTACATATATGTAATATAAAAATTAAGGACTTTTTACTCTGTCAATATGTTATATATGGACCTGTTAGGATTATATTGACTTCAGACTTTGTCAATTTATATAATCCTAACAGGTCCATATATAATATATTGACCTCGTAAAAAGTCCATCATTGATAAATATTGACCGGCTGGACTAACAACTATATTAAAATGAGCATAAATCATACACGAACATTAAATGTAAGACATTTTCATCAAAGAACAAAAAACATATCAAAGTCATTGTGATAAATGTCATAACATATTATCATAGAAACAATTGTGTCATTCTTCATTAAAACAAAATTATATAAAACGAATGTATCACATTATTTTAATTGCACTTAATTAGAAGTAAAATATAAGAATGACATATAAAATAAAAGAAACACATTATTAAGCGAGTTCCTGATCATCGACACATGACTCAATTAAAATAGCTCGCTCTTTCATCATTTTACATAATAGTTTTTTTAATGAATGGTCAAGCAAGAAACCAAGCTCAGTGTTAACACTAAGACAAAAGTTTCCGATCAAGAAAGAGCGGTAGCTCTGAAAACGCGAGATCTGGATAAAACGATTTTATTACTGTTTCCATTTCTTCGAATAGTTCTTGTCTGATACCACGTAAGGTTTTGCTCTCAAATAAGAAATGATGCAAATCTTCGACCATATCGTCATGGCATATACTACACTTAGAACTTTCACGGAGATTAATTTGAAAAAGACGTTCATTCAAGGGCAAGTAATTGGTTCTAGCTAGGCACTTCAGTCGAGAGGCCCAGAAATCATTTATACTACATAACTTGTTTGTTTCCCTGGTGATATATTAAATGTATTATAGTTTTATAAACTGTTCATTTCCAGTCTCCTAGATAATTCATTATCTTGAACTGCTTTACCGAATACAATTATGCATAACCTGTGTGCCGGAAGTTCATCAAATCTTGCAAAATAATTAACACGCTCTCGGTCAAGAAATTCGTTAATTGGTTCCCACCCAAATTCTGATATGAAATTGCATCACGAGGACGAGGAATGCATACTCTCTCATAGAACAAACACTGCAAAGTCCAAATTCATTTGGATAAAATTTTTTTTTACAAATGTGTGCAAAATGGCATTCGTCACCAAAGAATCACTGAACGTTTCAATAGAATCGATTCATAGGTTACAGAGGAGTTAACGAAGGAGTTCAATGCATACCCCTCGTATAACAGAAATAACAAAGTCCGTGGTTTATCATGTGACTACAATTTAAGTTTCAGTCAGTTTTACCCCTATGTTTTATTTATTGCAACAGTGGCAACGTTAGAAAGTACACACCTGAAGTTACTCCGGCCAAGTTTGATTTAAATTGGTCCAATGGTTTTAGGCAAAAATATTAGTTTACAGACGTACGGACGTCCGCTCCCCTAACATCCAACAGAATCCGGTTAGAGGTTATATCCATATGCACTTTCGTATATCTACATTTACATTATATAGTAATTTTATCTACTTCAATCTCGAGTCCCCTAATAAAAATACAACCACCCTAATATATCCATAATTTGAACGTCCCACCCTAAATAGTTAGAAATAATTATTGACCAATTTTATTATATTTTTTTTTAGCAATAACTATATTATCCATGATACTTGAATTTTTTTCGGCATCATTAAGATGACTTTCTCACTAAAAAGATAAGCCAGTTCCTATTTTTAGGGGTGGAAGATTTTCTTGTCTTGTAAGAGAACAATTGAAATCTTACCCTCGGGTGTCGGAGATTTCCCTATTTTGTACCCCCTCCCCCCCCGGTGTTAGATTCTATATTTCTCACCCCTTGGATAAAGTAGTCCGTTAATCTATGTGAAAAATATTTTTCTATCTTACCCAGGCTCCCGGGTAAGACAAGCTACACGCGCAGTATTTCAAATGTAATTCATAATAAAAAAAAAGATATACACAGTATCTTTATTATGCTACCACAAATGTGATAAATACTTGTATACAAAGTTATGTGACGTTGGTCAAAGGGAGTTTTTTTTAATTATTATTTACGTTAGTTACTAACAAGGGAGAGCACTCTATATTTTCTCAATGTACAAGCAAACAGTGACACGATAGAAAGGGGTGAGAAAGAGTAAAATGCCGTGAAAGGTGCAAGATTGTTAAATCTGAGACACCCTCCTTTTAAAAAAAAAATAAGATTGGACCTCGGACGACAACTGATGGTCTCAAGTTTTGATCGTCAAAGGACATGTCGACGAACACCTGTTAATGGAAAAAGCTCACATCGCATTTGGTCAGAAAAACTGAACGAAATTATGAAATGCTTACGACAAATACAAGCAATAAAATATACATGAGTAAGTATGAATACTAACCACATCAAACTTAAGTCTTCGTACAGCAGCAGAATATTTAGCCCAGTTACTCATTGGGTCTCTTACTTCTCGTCTTACTCGCTTCGGAAATACCTCAAGAAGTTTGGTATACCTCTTTACTCTTCGAGCATGATTTCCTTTGCTTGAATCCGAAATGATCTGGCGAAATAATGATTGGAGGTAGTTAACTTCGTCTGTTGTCATGTTTCGGTGTACTTCCGAATGTAAAAACATGTCCAAGCAATGTTTCTGTAGTTTTTGAGCTAAGTGTTTTCCCTCTTTGCTGTTCTCAACTTTATGATCAAAACATTCCAGAAGAGTTTTAGGAATAAAAGTACCGTCAACCGTTCTCACGTGTATAACCAGTAAGATGGCAACTGCAGACAAAATCGCCTTGCACATCTGAAATAAACAATTTGAGATGTTGTAATTCACGAACCCTATTACTACTAGTGACTATAGGTTCTAGTTACATATACTAGTAGCTAAATGTAAATATAACTACTACAGAGTCACTCAACAGGGGAAGTTTCTATGAAAGCCGGATGTGGCAATTCCCACTTCGCTTGTTTTCGGCTTTTACTCTTGTATACTAATTAGGCAACCCCCACCCCCGCAAATGGTAATATTAACTCGAGAACCCAAAACGTGAGAAGTCGAAACAGCTTCTAGAAAGAAAATGGTCGAAAAATTACAACGCGAAAAGGCGATTTTTTTTAATTTCGCTTTTCGTCCAGGAAGTTTATTGCAAAATTTTAACAAATGTGTTTATAAATTTATACAATCAAAGTACCGAGTTACTGTCTTGTGACGTAATTTCTTTGTGCAGCCTTTACATTTCAATGTGATAAATATACGATTATGATTCACTTTTTCATACATTTCAACAATATACATTTTATCTGCAATATTTCTTTTTAAAGTTTTGTTTCTTCAAATGTTCAATCTGCACAATATTTGCGTTTTTAAAGAAAAGTATATGATCTAGCTATGGAGACAACCTGTAATGACCGACATATTTTCTCTTTTTATATGTCCCCTTTCAAAATGAAACTTTTTTTTTGCAGATATTGCACGGTCCATTTTTTAAGTGATTTTTTTTTTGGCGAAAGAAGTCGTGTTTTATAGAAAATTTATCAAAAGTGTAAAATAACGTTAATAAAATGTAGATATTCTTATTAGATATTGATAGATATTACCGTTTATTTACGGATTTGTTTGTAAATTTCCCCTCCAAATATTATAATTCATCTTCCGCTGCACCATAATTAACAATAACTTCAAGCATATATGTATGGTTTTTCTATCTTTGTAACATAAATGATCTTTTTTCCTTTGAATTATTCAGCTTACAAAAATAATACAAAAGAATAGCATCAATTTCATATTGATTTCTGCTTGGTAATTAACAATATTTTCCCCGTGGTCACTGGGGAAATAATCAGTAGTAATCTAATAATAGACTCGTGTGTGTATTCGGACACATACGTACTACACTGGGTACTGGTGAACAGGACAGGCCTAAGGATGTGCGGGGCCAAATTATTCTCTGTATAACATGTAGTGTGTTGGTGTGTGTACTTGAACTACCGAGCGTAGATAACACCAGCGCTGGACCCCTTAAGCCCGGAACCCATTTGGTCCAATTGACTTCAGGCCAGCCCTGCTGGTGATTGTTCCCAGGACTCAAACCCACTGAGATGCTCAGCTCGTCGCCGATAGAGAACCCTCTCATTTGGAGGTGTGAGGATGTCAGGGTATACTATAGACAGCCTAACCATGGACCATAGTTGACAACGTGTTTGGAGAATGTCATGAAACCTGCTCCCTAAAGACCTCCTTTGTAGATTGAGAAAAAGAGTAAGCACATAGTAGCCGCCACAAAAGACTAAATGTTTAGTCCCTACCCAACTCTCCCGCCACAAAAGACTAAATGTTTAGTCCCTACCCAACTCTCCCGCTACAAAAGACTAAATGTTTAGTCCCTACCCAAGTCTCCCACTACAAAAGACTAAATGTTTAGTCCCTACCCAACTCTCCAACTACAAAAGACTAAATGTTTAGTCCCTACAGTACCCAAGTCTCCCGCTACAAAAGACTAAATGTTTAGTCCCTACCCAACTCTCCCGCTACAAAAGACTAAATGTTTAGACCCTACCCAACTCTCCCGCTACAAAAGACTACATGTTTAGTCCCTACCCAACTCTCCCGCTACAAAAGACTAAATGTTTAGTCCCTACCCAACTCTCCCGCTACAAAAGACTAAATGTTTAGTCCCTACCCAACTCTCCCGCTACAAAAGACTAAATGCTTAGTCCCTACCCAACTCTCCATACTTTTTAATGACAGTCAAAAGTCATTAACTCGACTATTCCCTCATTTCAATATAGTTTTCATATATTATTGAACTTGCTCTCGTCCTGACAAAAGCTGCTCGCTTGGACCTTTAACAATAATCAATCAATCAATCGTACGTACTACAGGCATGCGCTGCAAATCGTTCCAAAATTCGATTACTCTGAACGACGAAAGTACCAACATTCGTTAAAACCGTTTTATATCTCAAATTTCAAAACTTTGATAGAAATCGAGACTGAGATATTAGGTCGGATTACTGAGTACGATGACAGCACGCTTCCTCAGGATGTCTGCGACCGAAAAGGGAATTTATTCTACATAAAAAATGTAGAGTTATATGCATAGAAAGCCTACATAGTGCCGTCGTGCCCCCTGTGTGGAAAGGGTTAATCGTGATCGTGTGGTAGTCTGATTTACAAATACCTATGCAATCAGTGCATATCACCACTGATGTTGAGAATTCGAATCTCGATCAGGGCGAGGTGTACAACATTATGTGATATAAAGTTTGTCAGTGACTTGCGACTGGTCGATGGTTTTCTCCGGGTCCTTTACCAATAAAACTGACCGCCAAGATACAACGGAAATATTGTTGAAAGTGGCGTTAAACACCATAAAACCATAAACCTTTCAACACAGCTAGTATCAACCTTTAATCTTTTGTTTATTTTGTTCATGATGATTAAAAATTCAACAGGTAAGAAATTAGGTATGATTTTTTTAATATGCGCAAATGGAATAAAGTTGCAGTAGATATCAAATAATGAAAGTGTTCTGGTATTTTTAATATTGGTGGTCTAGGCAACACCAACACCAGAGTAGGGCTTAAGAGAAAACATGAAACGTGATTTACAAAGCAAAAGCTAAATGGTGTGTTCATAATTCTCTGAAGTATATCAGTTCTGTCGATAAATGACCAAATAAATTCTTCATGATTATGCTGAATGATTATTTTTTAATTTTTAACATACAGAAATTAAAAAGACATTTTTCATTGTCCATGAACTTTTCCGAAAATCAGAATGGAACGTTGGGAAACCTCGCATGTATCTGCACCCTCTTTACTGTCAACCATTTTTCCCTAATAGTTTCTTACCTTCGAACAAAACTAGCCGACCTGTCCCTGTCCCGCCTGGCAAATGGTAATAATGTATTTACATATTCTTGTGATAAAAACGTATATATGCATAAAACGAGATATTTTATGTTGACTCTACTTTATGATTTGGTGTCAAACATTGATATAATTAACAATATAAGAAACAATACGAATAAGTATAAATATATGGGTCATTTTAAAAAAAATGTGGCTTTTCCTGTCCACCTATGTTAAAAAAATATTTTGATACGAAAGCATTAATTTTTCGTGTTTAAGCCAAAGTTCGCATTATTTTCGAGTCGGCACATCTAAAATGAACACGATTTACTCCTATTAACCCAAAATGAAATAATTTTGAAGCTCATTTTTTGCGCAATTTATGTGTGTCCGGGATGAGGGTGTCATGTTTGCACTTAATTTTTCAATGATTTTTAGTATGTTTTCAGATTGGCAAAATGAATTATTTGAATCGTTTTTAAATGAATTTTAACAAGAAAGTAAAGTCTTTCAGAAGTTATTTTTGTATTTGTTTTAGAAAAAACAAAATTATGCTGGCGTCCACGAAATGCATGTCTATCCTGTTACCGATACAAGATCCACACAACCATGATTTCTCCCTGCAGAACGTTAGAAGACACCGGAACAAAATTATAACAAGAAAAGTGAATAAAAATGAGAGCGTACTCTTTTAAAATGTCTATCCTGTTACCAACAAATTTATACCTAAACACGAAATTACATCCTTAAAAGGGCCCCTAACTGTTTGGAAACAAAGAAAACTAAACCAAAAAAGCAAACACTGATTTACGGGGAGCCGTTATTTCATTACAGCATCAATAAACATATAAATTTGTCTATCCTGTTATCCTCATGAATAAAGTAACAGGATAGACAATTATGTATCTGCGAATCTAATCAAATAGTTGAAAGTGTGTTATGGTACGTACTTTAATTACAAAGTGTGAAACATTTCATACTTCACCAAAAAAGCAAACACCGATTTACGGAGAGCAGTTATTTCACTACAACATCAATAAACATATAAATTTGTCTATCCTGTTACCATGTAAAGTAACAGGATAGACTGATTTGGTAACAGGATATATAAATGTCCATTCCTGTTACCTAGCAATATCTAGCGATGTTTTCCAGTGCAGGATCCAAAGGTTCCTCGATACCTGACTCTAATTCTTCTTCTGACATGTTGAAATCGACGTCTCTTCCTTCTAGCTTAATATCTGCTCTGAAGTCTTCATACACAAGATCCTGGTCTTCCCAATATTTGTCTAGTCTATTTATAAAGGTGTTAAGTGTTTTTGATGTTACTATTTTCTCTGGCAGACTATTTCAATATTTGACTACTCTCATCGCAAACGAATATTTCCTTAGTTGTGTTCTGTCTCTTCGGGGATAAAGCTTTAATGAATTTCCTCTAATGCTTGATCTTGGTGCCATATCTTTCCATAGCTTAAGTATTGTGCAGGCGTCTTGGTCGTATTTTCCATTTAGAATTTTATATACCTCAATCATGTCTCCCCTTAATCTTCGGTAACTCAACGATGGTAGTTCCAAAGCCCTTAGCCTCTCTGAGTATGTCATATCTCTAAATCTTGGAATTTGCTCTGTGCTTGGCTTTAAATGGTGCCCATACTGAACTGGCATAGTCGAGGTGTGTTCGAACAAGTGCTTTATATAGTTGCACGAATGTGGATTTGTCCATAAACTGGAAGGTCCTTCGAAGTGTGGCAAACATCTGATTCGCTTTATTTACCTTCTCGTTGATGTGTTTCTCAAATGTCAAATCTGAGTCGATGACAACTCCAATATCTTTTTCTTCGGTAATTTTCTCTAGTGATTTCCTATGTAGGCTGTAGCTATTGTCATTATTCTTTTTCCCTATATGCATGTGCTTACATTTATCCGGATGGAATTTCAATAGCCATGCTCCATTCTTCTAGTTTAGTCAAGTCTTCCTGTAGTGTTGTTGAGTCATCACTCGATTTGATAATATTAAATATTTTGGTGTCGTCTGCGAATAAATATGCACCAGAGTTCACTGTCTCGGGTAGATCGTTTATAAATATAACAAATAACAACGGTCCAAGCACCGATCCTTGCGGTATTCCAGATGTTACATTGTGCCATGCAGATCTCTCACCATCTACTCCCACTTGCTGCACTCTGTTTGGTAGGAAACTGTCGATCCAGGCTATTAGTTGTTCATTTATGCCATATGATGTTAACTTGTTATGTAGTCGCTTATGTGGTACTGTATCAAATGCTTTCTGATAATCTATGTAAACACAATCGATAGAGTAGCCTAAATCGTGTGCCTCAGTCCACTTATCAAGTACCTCTAAAAGCTGAAGTGATGTAGATAGTCCAGATATGAATCCATACTGTTTTTTCTTTGGTGAAGAAGTCATTTCGTTTCATAAATTCTATAATTTGTTCCCTTACTAAGCTTTCAAGTACTTTACATGCTACAGATGTGAGACTAACGAGTCTATAATTTCCTGCTTGACACTTGTTCCCTTTCTTGAATATTGCACCGATTAGTGCACTTCTCCACATACTTGGTACTTCTGATTTTCTAAGTGACCGATTATACAGTATAGTTAGAGGTTCACTCAAAGTCTCAGCTGTTTCCTTCATAAATCTTGGGTGTAAATTGTCAAGTCCTAGAGATTTGTCTACTTTTAGCTTCATTAATAATTTCGTGACCTTGTCTTTAGTTGTTTTCAGTTCTAACATGTTTACTTTCACCTCTTTACGCTCTAATGTTGGTGTATCTCCTTCTGGTTCCTTCGTGAAAACGCTACTAAAAAAATCTCCTAAAATTTCCGCTTTTTCAGAGTCCTTATCTGTTTTCTTTGATTTCGTATCCTTTGGGTCAACATGGAGATCCCCAATACCTATTCGAGTTTTTGTCTTTGATTTAATATAGGACCATATTGCCTTCGGGTTAGTTTTGGCTTTCTTCGACAAGTGCTTTTCGTAGCTTTTCCTTAACTTTCTTGTCAATGATTTGACTTGGTTTCTGATTTTGTTGTATTGTTTCCTAGTTTCTAGGTGCCCAGTAATGTTAACCTTCTTTGATAACGAATGTTTTTTCTTAATTTTCTCCAAGGTTTTAGTATCCACTGGAAAAGCCCGTTTTCCCTTCGATGATAGTTTAATAGTCTTTGTTGGTATATGTTTATCTTCTATTTTCATAATAATGTCATGAAATTTACACCAGTTTGTATCAATGTCATTTTCTTCGGCGAGTAATTGTACCCAAACCGTTTTGGCTATGTCTTCGTTTAACTTAGTGTAGTTACATCTATCAAAGTATTTTCTGGTTTTTGTAATATTCCCCATTTTATAGTTACATGTAATGTAAAAGTTTATTACACAATGATCACTCTTCCCGAGTGGGCTCAAGTATTCAATATTCGATATAATGTTCTCGTCGTTAGTAAGAAGATCTAGAGTATTTGGTTTGTCAGTACCTCTCCATCTCGTCAGTTTTGTTACATGAAGAGTTAAAAAACCATCTCTTATACATTCAATAAATCTAAATTCTGGAGTTGTTGTGCTATCATTTGTACAAAATCAAGTTTCCCAGTTAATACTCGGGTAGCTGAAGTCTCCTAAAAATAGCTTATGAGAAAAGTCCAGATTACTAGCTTCATTGAGTAACTGTATCAAGTTCTCATTATTACTACTGTTTCCACTGTCACTGGGTGACCTATATGTAAGACCTATCAACAACTTCTCCTTATTATTCAATTGTATTCTAGCAAATATGCATTCTTGAAATTCAGTTTCAAGTTTAACTTCTACTGTAGAGAGAGACTTATGTATATACAGTATCATTCCTCGACCAATATTGTTCTCTATATTCAAGGTAAACATGTCATAATCGGCTATTTCATCTAGTGAAATTCATTCTGCTGGGTTTAGCTTATATACACTATTCTTAGGTTTCACTTCAGTTATTCCAATTATTTTTGGGACTGTGTCCCTAATACGAACCCTAAGTTCATCTAACTTATTTCTGAGTTGGTCTGCATTCGTATACAAACAATTAATCTTTTCCAAAAAGTTAAAATCCTACACCTCAACTTTTTTACAACTATATACAGTTAGTTTGCGTATTACTTTAATTTCACTATTCTTCGTGCCCATGGTGGGCCCCTTACTTTGTATTTGTCGTCCCCCGCCTTTGTTAAATCATTCCTTATCTTGAGTTCATTTACATTCTCATTTTCAGACTCTCTAAGTTTTGAAATGTTCTTAAATAATTCCTTTTTCTTATCTGAAGAAATTAAGGTAACTAATATGGTCCTCTTTTTCTTATTCGAGTCAAATTTTCCAATTTTAACTACTTTTGTCAAATTATCATCATCTACCTCAATATCACATTCAGTAAATATTTGCTTAACAATTTCAGTGTCATGTGCCTTTCTATCATCTTTACTTTTTGATTCTAGCTCTTGGGAGTCGTAAATAATAATGTTGTTTTCTCTTGGTTTTCGTTCATTGGGTTCATCTAATAATGTGGCAAGAACTGCAGTGTCTTCATTACCAAATGCTAATGACTGGCTCTGCTTCAGCTGAATTGCCTTTTATTATCTTGATTTCATCTTTGACAATGTTACGTATCTCTTGTTCATTGCATTTGGTTGTAATTTCTTTCTCTAATGTACTGATACGCTGTTCATATTCTGCCATGATTTCCTTACACCTCTCCTCAATTTTCATTTCGATTACATTGTTCTTTTCGACTATCTCTCTGCACCTGGTGCAGAACCACATGCTGTCAGATTTTGATAGGAAATCATATTCTGTTACAGATTTATTGAGACATTTTATGCAAAATCTATCTCTACAACGTTGACATTCTAGGAGCCGGGCTTTGAGGTCAGAGAAGGTTTTTACGCACATTTAACATACCCATGTTTCATCTCCATTATTTTCATTGTTCGCTTTTACAGGGCTTAACTGTAAGGGGTTTGTAAGTGAGTTATGCATTGAACCTTGTCTTGAACCAGTTTTAGTTCCTTTCTTAATTTTTTCTGACTTTTGATCGCCATCTTTGTTGTTTTGGTCAGCTCTGTTGAGGGACATGGTCAATTCGTTTACACTGAATCAACGGGTATCAAATATTTGTTGTAAGGGATTGTTATGCTTTCGTGTTTCTAATGTTAATACACCTGTTTTATTTGTATTTTAACTTAAAACACTTAATTATTGTTGTTAGTTGCGTGTACCTTCAATCCGGCTAAACAGGGCTTCCCTATCTATCTAAGTTATATATGTTACTTATATTTATAACCTTCTAATCAAACTATTTGAGATTTCACTAAACAGGGCTTCCATATCTAGTAAATAATTTTCTGAAATTTTACTATATCAAATGTGTTGTTATTTACGTTCAATCCGGCTAAACAATGCTTCCCTATCTACATGTAGCTATGTTAGATATGTTAATTATATTTATAGCCTTCTATTCAAATTATTTAAGTTTTCACTAAACAGGGCTTCCCTATCTAGCTATGTTAAATTATATTTATAGCCTTCTATTCAAACTATTTAAGCATGTGATTCTTTCAGTGACTTTCTTCTTAATACTGAAATTAACGTATTTGTAATTTTTATGTACGTTACTTTACATTGAAAATTACATGTTTTATTCATTATAAATTTCGAAAAATTACGACAATTGTGACATCTAGAAGAAAAAAAAATATACCTCCTGTAGTTGTAACAATTTATTTGTTCCTACCTAAAATTATATCCCCTCAGATAAAATATCAATGAAATTATATCCATGAGGATAAAATATTCTAAAAAATATTATCACATTAACAAATATTATCCCTCTGTAGGATAATATTTTTTTTTCAATACGGATATTTTTGTTAAGAAATATTATCCCATGGGATATAATTTCATTGATATTTTATCTGGAGGGATAAAAAAAAATCCTACGATGACATCATATTCTAAAGAATCAAACGTTAATTTTTTATAAATACATGTACAAAATATGTTTTCAAATTACTCGCATCCTTTAATTTTGTAATATATCTTAAAAATTGATTCTGTACAGGGGCGTAGCTACCCCAAAATGAAATGTACTCAAATCTGTTTAAGAGTCTGGTGGAGGGTCACGAAGTGAACCTCCCGCACCTCGCAGAGGTGGCCTTACAGCAGAGGGTCTGGGGTAAATGGTGCAAAATCCTGCATTCTCGCAATTCCCTGGCACTAAAAATGATCACACGGAAACCCAATTTTCATGAGCAACAAGTCAACTTTTGAACATATATTTTGAAAAATAAAATATTAAGTAGAGCAATACAAATATGTAGTTGACATAGAAATTTTATCTTGTCAAATGTGTAGTGGGTTAAGCTTGATTTGGAATCAAATACAATTAACATATGGTACAAGGATAGTTTTTACATATCATTTTTGAGAAAATACATAAATAAGTTTTCTCAGACTCCATGGACTAAGCCATTTTAATTGTTTGCATCATCATCTGGAATTGAATATAGTTACATAAAGTAATTATTAACATGTTTGTGTTTGTTTGAGTTTGATTTAGTTTATTAATTTAGTTTTATTCTACCTTATGTCCTAGATTTATCATGTTTTCATTTTTGTCAAAATTTTCTATGTGTACGCAACTGCGTTTTTGCGTACGGGTTGCTACGCGCCTGCTTTAGAATACAATGTTGTGCTCTCTTCCTAAGTGTTCTTTTCTCATTTAGAGTATAATTGACTGGATATTCTTTATATTGTAAAAATTTATACAACATTTTATATTCATATCCATCCATTTTGATTGACCTTGAATGTACCGGGTATTCAAATGAGGAAGACCTTAAGAAATCAATCAATATATGTATATAATAAAACTCTTATTTGATCAAGAATAAAAGATACTATTTCGTAGAAATTTTTATCCTATGAGATAATATTTCGTGGACATTTTCTATCATTATGGATAAAATATTTTGAACTTTTTTTTATCCACAATGACGGATATTTTTTTTAATATGGGATCAAATATCACCTACATTTGATCCATAATTTCCGAAAATTTAATCATATGGGATAATTTTAGGGCTAAATTTTATCCCATGTGATAATATTTTTGGAGGATATAATTCATGTTTACAGTCTTTGCTGAGATAAATCATAGTCGAATGCACATGTACAGGACATCCAAGGTCGCCAAGCCTAGGCCATTAAAACAGATGTTAAAAATTTAATTCGCTATTATCCAATATATCGTAATTTATGCGAAGCAATGCGACCAAAATTTTCCGTTTTAGATTTTTTAAGTTTTGTGAGAAAATGTTGTAAAAATAATATGGCTTGAGTAATTTTTTTTTTAAAGTTTTTTGAAATAACAACTTTACAAACATAAAACGGTTCTTAAAACAAACAAGTCACAACATTTGATTGCAACAAGTATGTACAGTATTATAATTATTTTCGTCTTTGTGATGGACTTGAATTAGTTTTAGTAATGATAAAACAACTTCTACTATAACTCGAATAATACTGCGGCCTCTATCGGCACTATCGCTGGACGAGCGACCAGCGGGAGAGTAATATAACGACTGGATTATTCGGGTTACTTCTACTAATGAATACGATAGCTTCTTATTTGTTCAACAATATGACTCCAGAAAAGATCAAAAGAAACTAATGGGTGTATATCGTTCTGGTTGAATAAACAACTAGAACAATATGGCGCGTGCCGATGAAAAAGACGTATAACTCACCAATTACATAGTCTAAAATCCACGTTTTTTTTAAAATATATACTTAATTTTATATTATCTTTCATTTAAAACGTCCTTTGTGCTATTTGCACCACTCTAACATGTCCTTAGAGTAGTTTATAGGTCCTTCGTGCACTAAGGAGGTCCTTTGCGGTATTTCTACAAAGTAACAATTCATTGTGCCTCCTTGTTTCACAGATTTAATTTTTTTCTCTCTCGGCCAATCAGAAACAAGAATTGCTCATGTTTTTTTGTCCAATTGTGATGAACGGAGGAAATCTAAGTGGACCTTCCATAGATGCTTCCTGTAAAATGTTGCTTTATTTGGCCAAGTGGTTTTAGAGGAGATTTCTTAGAAATCAACCAACCAGAAACAAGAATTGCCTATGGCGGCCATTTTTGTTAACAAAATGAGCAATCTTAATTGGAGAGCTTCCATAGATGCTTCCTACCAATTTCGTTTCATTTTGCCAAGCAGTTTTAGAGATTCTTAGCAATCAACCCACCAGAATCAAGAATTGTCTATGGTGGCCATGTTTTTAACAGACCAGGACAAAATTAGAAATATTTAAAGAGGACCTTCCATAGATGCTTCCTACCAAGTTTCGATTCATTTGGCCAAGCAGTTTCAGAGGAGATTTTTTTAAAGAAATTTACCAACCAGAAACAAGAATTGCCTATGGTGGCCATATTGTTAACAGATCGGAACAATATGAGCAATCTTTATATAGGACTTTCCATAGATGTTCCTAACAAGTTTTGGTTCATTTGTCCAAGCGGTTTCAGAGGAGAAGCTTTTTCTTTTTTTTTACGAAATTGACCAATGAGAAACAAGAATTGCCTATGGTGGCCATGTTTGTTATCGGATCGGAACGATATGAGCAATCTTTATATAGGACTTTCCATAAATGCTTCCTAACAAGTTTTGGTTCATTCGGCTAAGTGGTTCCAGACGAGAAGATTTTTGAAATTGACTAACCAAAAAACATGAATTGTATATGGTGGACGTGTTTGTAAACGGATCCGAACGAAATGAGCAGTTTTAATAGAGAGCCTTTCAGAGATGCTTCCTACCAAGTTTTGCTTCATTTGGCCAAGAGGTTTCAGAGGAGAATTTTTTTTTAGAAATTGACCAAAGAGAAACAAGAATTGCTTATGGTGACCAATCTTGTTAACGGATTAGGACCAAATGAGCAATCACTATAGATGACCTTCCATAGGTGCTTCCTACCAAGTTTCAGTTCATTTTGCCAATCGGTTTCAGAGGAGAAGATTCAAATGTGAAAAGTTAAGATGACATATGCCAAGGGATAGCAAAAGCTCATGCGAGCTGAAAATAAAAATACAAAAATTATTACCTCTTGTAGGAAAAGACATATACAGGACTGTACACATTCTTGGCTTTTCACAGACAGTTCAATTTACAAAATGGGTCAAACCTCTCCTTACTGAAATGATGAAAGTGTTTTCCACATATGAATAAAAAGCCAATCTTCACATATAACTACATGTAGGCAAACAGCTCTGTTATAAAGAATACTGGGTGAGTAGCATTGTTGTTTTAAGGTAGCACTATACAAAGATTTTTTCCCTCCAATCTTCCATCTGAAAACTGCTGAAATTTTCTTAATATTGCATTAAAATTAACAAATGAGGTACCATTTGAAAGAAGAAAGATATATCTTTCCACTGATTATAATATTATGATTATGCAACAATTACATAATTAATTATTATGCAATTAGTTGCAAAATCTTGATGTGTGCATGTGCACTTGACCAAAATTAGCTGTTTCATGTTTATTCAAATGGTAAAATCAACACAGCATGACCTCCAAAGCTGTGTCTCAGATTTTTCCTGTGATGTTTCAATCTCTCTTAAAGCCCCATTACAATGTACAAAAAAATGTATGTGCATACAGCCTGACTTCATAAGATTTCACCAACTTTAATTGTGTGTAGAATTTGTTCTATTAATTCTATCAGAAAACTGAGACACGGTTTTGCAGATAATAGGTCTCAGAACAACATATACCAAAACCAAGCCTCTAGGGGTACCAATGCAAGAGCTAATTTCATTCAAAGTTGACATTTTATGTTAAATATTGTAGTGGAAAAATCCCAAAAGTTGTAATTTTCCTCTTGGTACCCCATTTTCTTGAACAAAAGTAACAAATGTGCCATGGGAACACTTCAGGATTTACCTTGAATCATAAATCAACAATGATTTTACCAGAAAGATATAATTTCTTCACACAAACTCTAAATATAGCTGGAAAATGCACATCCTGTGCAGTAAACACATGAAATTGGCGGGAGAAGTTACATCACTCTGACCTAGCTTGAGGTAACTGTCTACTGATAAGGTAAAAACTCCACCTCCACTGACAAGACATGAACCACTAATTATAACAGGAATCACATGGAACCTTAAGTTTGCTCATTATGTGTATTCTTCCCTTTTAGTTGGATTTTACTAAATGAAAATCATACATTAGATATTTTGAAATAAATTCCATTGCAAATAACTAATTTATTTCTTTTGGTATTGATGAAAAGTTAGCTACATCCATGCTGCTTTCCCCTTCATTTAATGGAATCACCTCTTATCTCAAGTATTACTGGTCAGTGGTCATAAAACTATCAAATTATCCAATAGATAAACAATTAAGGACCGCCCACTTGTTTTTATCATCTCTTATTCAAGCAAATGTGTTTGTTTACAAAACTAATTAAAAGTAATGCTCATTAATGGTACATCATATCTGAATTATTTTTTCACCTGTGAATCAAGAATCACTGGTGTTAAACTGATGTTCGTTACGTGAGTTAAATACATCCCAACATGGCGGACACGGAAAATGGTAAATTAGAACATACTTGATTTCTTTTTATCGGTAGGGTTTATTAGTAAGTCCATATGGTATGATTACAGGTGGGAATATTAGACACTCGAATGCATACATAAAAATGACGAAACTCTTATGAGAACATTGAAATCGTAACTTGAAAAAAATTGAAGGATGTACGTAACTCTTTGACGTGATGTTCGTAAAGTTACTTACATAATTTGTATTTCTTAAAGTAGGTTTTGCGCCACATAGGAGAATTTACAGTTGATTTAAGCATATCACTACAGTTAATTGTTACACTATCTACATTTGAAATGACAATATTTGAAAATAAACTTAAAACAAAGAGAAAACAAGGATATTCTAATTTATCATTTTCCGTGTCTGCCATGTTGGGATGTAGTTAACTCCAGTTACGGACATCAGTTTAACACCAGTGAAGAATATTATAATAAAAAAAATTCGATTAAACAAAATTTTGATGAAAAAATATAAATTTTTGTATAGTGTTACCTTAAGAACACAGAGTCCTAATCTTGAACTTCATATATAATACATTTTTTCGAGACATAGCAGTTCTCATATATACAATAGTAAAATAAAATAGATTCGATGGCAGTAACTATAATTTAAATATTAGATAAAAGGCCATGAAATGTATGGGTCTTTATGAAATATGCTCGACACCTGCCTCCATTGAACTGTAAAATCATAAGGTTGAAAAAAGGTCAGTACAAAGGGGCAATTGGTAATAAAAACAATAAATTTTCAAAGGAAATGAAATAAGTGGTGTGCATATATTTTACCAGTGTCTCTGGAGTGTCTATTCCTTGATTGCCTCTTAGGTTTTCTCTAACATTTATAAAATAAAGAAGTATTGCGGTAAAATTTTGTTAAATCCCATGAAGTGTCGTAAGAGGAAGTGTGGTTTGACAAGAGTGTGACTGTGACAACATGGAAGGTGACACAAGATGATGGACAAGTAATTTATATTTGCGGTAAAATTTGGTTAAATCCCATGAAGTGTGGTTTGACAAGAGTGTGACTGTGACAACATGGAAGGTGACACAAGATGATGAACAAGTAATTCATATTTGAAGACTGTGCTATGCAGACGATTCAGCTTGAGGTGGATTTGATGATGAACATATGATTTCTATTTGTAGACTCTGCTATGTATGGGTGGCCTATGGTTTGAGATAGATTTGATGATATACAGGTGATCCCTATTAGCAAAACTCTGTTATGTAGGTGACACATGGTATTTAGATAGATTCTTCACTTACATCCAAAGCAGTTTTATTAAATTTATTGAAACAAAAAAATCAGCTGACATTAAGCATATTCTTCTTGACTCGGGATCCAGTTTAGTCAGGATTTATTACACAACATAAATTTTATCACTTTATTTCATTATCAATTACAACATTTATTTGTCAGTTTCATTTCAGTGATATTCTCAGCCTTTACTTTTGTTTGTAACAGATATCAAATCTGGTTTCAAATACTGCATGGCATTTAACCATAACAGAATCCATTTCTTGTCCAGCTCTGGTTTGTAACAGATATCAAAACTGGTTTCAAACATGGCATGACTGTTAGCCCTGATAGAATCCATTTCTTGTCCAGCTCTGGTTTGTAACAGATATCAAAACTGGTTTCAAACATGGCATAACTGTTAGCCCTGATAGAATCCATTTCTTGTCCAGCTCTGGTTTGTAACAGATATCAAAACTGGTTTCAAACATGGCATGACTGTTAGCCCTGATAGAATCCATTTCTTGTCTAGCTCTGGTTTGTAACAGATATCAAATCTGGTTTCAAACATGGCATAACTGTTAGCCCTGATAGAATCCATTTCTTGTTTAGCTCTGGTTTGTAACAGATATCAAATCTGGTTTCAAACACTGCATAACTGTTAGCCCTGATAGAATCCATTTCTTGTCCAGCTCTGGTTTGTAACAGATATCAAAACTGGTTTCAAACACTGCATGACTGTTAGCCCTGATAGAATCCATTTCTTGTTTAGCTCTGGTTTGTAACAGATATCAAATCTGGTTTCAAACACTGCATAACTGTTAGCCCTGATTTAATCCATTTCTTGTCTTGCTCTGGTTTGTAACAGATATCAAATCCGGTTTCAAACACTGCATGACTGTTAGTCCTGATAGAATCCATTTCTTGTCTAGCTCTGGTTTATAACAGATATCAAATCTGGTTTCAAACACTGCATAACTGTTAGTCCTGATAGAATCCATTTCTTGTCTAGCTCTGGTTTATAACAGATATCAAATCTGGTTTCAAACACTGCATGACTGTTAGTCCTGATAGAATCCATTTCTTGTCTAGCTCTGGTTTGTAACAGATATCAAATCTGGTTTCAAAAACTGTATCGCTATTAGTCCAGAAACAATCCATTTCTTTCCATTATTTCTCTTGTTTCTAACAGGTACACAATTGGTTTACAATACTTCCTAGTTAATATCAGACAGATCCTGCAGCCTGNTAACAGATATCAAAACTGGTTTCAAACACTGCATAACTGTTAGCCCTGATAGAATCCATTTCTTGTTTAGCTCTGGTTTGTAACAGATATCAAATCCGGTTTCAAACACTGCATGACTGTTAGCCCTGATTGAATCCATTTCTTGTCTTGCTCTGGTTTGTAACAGATATCAAATCTGGTTTCAAACACTGCACGGCTGTTAGCCCTGATAGAATCCATTTCTTGCTTAGCTCTGGTTTATAACAGATATCAAATCTGGTTTCAAAAACTGTATCGCTATTAGTCCAGAAACAATCCATTTCTTTCCATTATTTCTCTTGTTTCTAACAGGTACACAATTGGTTTACAATACTTCCTAGTTAATATCAGACAGATCCTGCAGCCTGTAATACATTATGTTTGGTATAGTTTAACCAAATAACTGTAGCTGACTTTGTTTGATAAGTCCCTATAATTTCTGCACTAGTATGACCATCAACACTGAAAAAAAAACAAACTTAGAATCAACATCATAGTTTTCTCAAAATACTGATTTTCAATTGGGTAAGGAATGACAAATGTGAAAAAGTAAAACAACAGTATATATTTGTAAATTTTCATACTAACAATTACATATAAGTGGAAATGTTTGTGTATGGAAAATTTCACTGAAATGCCCCAAAAATAACCCCCACATGAAGAGTATTCAATATACATGTATGTTCAAATGAAAACTAAAATATGTTTGCAAAAATAACCCCTCGTGAATGGTTCTCAACTAGATATCCCAAAATTTACCCCTTGTGATAAATATGAATATTTCTACCAATCAAATACTGACCGCCTTCAACAAGTTGAAGATTATACAGTGAGTATGGGTCTAGGACAAAAGCCCCCCCAATAATGATGAAAAGTAAAAGTTACTGTTTTTTTGTTATACATTTTGTTATCAGCTTTTCTTTTGTAATTTACACTTTATAAATATAAATGTTATTAATAATAAACAAAATGTGAATACATTTTTTTTCTATAAGTATTACATTTTTTTAATTAATTGTTTTTTCCTTTATACTTTTAATAGATCTTTTACTTTTCGTCATTATTGGGGGCTTTTTGTCAGGGGGCTTTTGTCCTGTTCCCAGTGAGTATATATATATTAACATTACAGAAGGGTAAGAATGTGCACATTTTCAAACACCACATCACCTATCGTGACTTGACCTTTTCAGACAACTTCAAAAGAATCATAACTACTGTAGTATGGACAAAGAGTGAAGAGAAGACAACACACAAAATCTGAAACAAAGGATATTACCCACTCTACATTCTACAGATAAAACGACTGGAAACAAATATGAAGAATACAATGCTACTAGATTCTTACAACACTATACATGTATTACCATATGCTAAATATCCAGGCTAATTCTTTTGAGAGTGTTAGGGTTAGGATTATGGGGTCGATTTCACAAAAAGTTGTAAGTCTAAGACCAGTCGTAAGTGTGAATTTCAACCAATCAAAAGCTTGGAAATCACACTTACGATTAATCTTAGACTTACAACTTTTTGTGAAATCGACCCATTGTGTTTAAGGCCACTTTCAACAATATTTCAGTAATATCGTGACAGTCAGTTTTATCATTGAAGGAAACTGGAGTGCTCGGAGAAAGTCACAGACAAACTTTATCACATAATGTTGTATCGAGTACACCTTGCCATGAGCAAGATTGGAACTCACAATTTTAGTGATGATAGGTACTGATTGCATAGGAAGTTGTAAACCCAACTACGATACATCCATCATGATGACCTCTTTTGAGGTTAAGAAAAAATAGATTTGATATCTACGTTTTTATTATTGTACCATATGGTATTGTAATTATTCTATCAATTAAAATTAACAATTTATATTGTTCATTCAACTTTTTTCAATAAATTGGACAATAAGAAATAAGGGTATTATTTCTTTTATTTTGAAGTATTGAGGTAAAAATTCAAATACGTACACAGTATTATTGTTGTAGACACCTTTTCTAACATCCCAAACTTTAATGCAACAGTCTATCCCTCCTACAATATACAAATAGTAGTCATGAATAACCAAATTTACAACATTAAACTTGTCTTAAGAGACCACTAAAGCAAGAGGAGAAAAGTTGTGATTTAATGCAGGTGGTCCATTAACAAAGGTCCATATTACATAAAATGCACTAGAATGGGATCTGATAATGAAAGCACTTTAACACATGTTTTTGATTATTAAATATGGTCTTTATGGCAGACTTGATAGAATCTAATAAGCTTGCTAGGAAATATGTATTCTTGAAAGTATAAGGTACAAGTTGCAGCACAGTAATTACAATGGGGTTCACCTACGCCTTTCCCGAAAGGTGGCGCATGTGTTCTATCAGTTATTCGATTCCAAGATGGCGGACGATGATCAGCTGTGGTCATTGCAGAAGCTCAAAAATTATCTACTGCGCCGAAATGTATCGACAAACGGTCGAAAAACTGACTTGATTGCCCGAAAAGGTACAGATTACACCGAAAACCCAAGGATACGATCTATGTTTGTTTCTTCTCAATATTATTGTATTTGTTGAATGTCCAAGTTGTCCCGACTGAAAATAAAACGTCATACATTGTATCCGATTTATATTATCATAAAATTATGATGAGGTATCGGTTTGAATGGAATAAAGTCATATTTTATGCTACCCATTATAATTGAAAAAAAGATTTTGAAGTTAACTGCATTTATAAAAATATATGAGATCCATATCCATATAGGTTTTTTTAATAATAAATGAATTTATTCCTAACCTCCCCCCTTTCTTCCTCAAAGAAGAAAGAA
>MJUT01014807.1:86668-120544 GCA_002080005.1 Gigantidas platifrons | reverse complement strand
AAAATGTGGTTTTATATGAAATATATAGCGTAAAATCGATTGCGTACTGTTATATGGCCAGGCACTGTACATGTGTAACATCTATATGTCTGTAAACAAATGCCTCTGGCAGTTTCACTTGGGAAATACATGCACTGCAGGTGTGAAATGTCAACTCTTAATTTCATTCTAATTAACAATTATACTATTTATGACCCTTTTAAGCCACACACCTCTCGGACAGCTTGACCAGGAAAATAACTGATACACCTATGTCTGGTTGTCAATACAGAATCCGAATAATTATATAAATAAAAATTCTGAATAATTATATAATTATATAAATATGAAGTCATATTTGGAAGTCAAATATATGAGATTTAAAATTTAATCATAAATATAATTATTAAACACATTGATAATATAAACTATTTAATATAAATTGTATTATCCTATTACTTTACCGACTAATTTATCATTTATATATCCATTTTGTACCAATTGCATATAAAATATAAGATTAGTTAATCACATCAATTTGCACAAAAGTCATTCAAATAATAACACGATACTATATTGTACTTCTATAGAACCAGGATCGTTTGTCATTGGATAATATATGGTTACATGTATGCTCCAATGATTCGTTCGTTTCGTGTATCGTGCGTTTTTCGTATCGTTCGTGTGAAGTGTTTGTTCGTTTTTCGTTCGTTTCGTTTGCGTTTTCCGTTCGTTTGCATTTCGTGCATATTGTAAACTTATATGATCCAGGATCTGTACTTGTGTACTAATAAATGTAATTTGATAGCAATAATCTGCAATTATATTGATTTTCTTTTGTAAATGTGTTGATTGTTTTGTAATAAAACATTATAGTTGGGTGACTTCACCTATAAATACTAGCAGATATTAGGTTACAATATCTCCTTACTTATGAAATAATCACCAATAGTACCATTTTAAAACTACTGCCAAATATAGGAGCTATACAGTATATCTCCAGTTTCCTTTAATGTAATTAAAATCTTCTATTAACCGTTTCCTTTTACATCCAAAAGTTAGCTTTCTGAAATTTATTTTTTTCAGTCTATCTTTTATATCTTTCAATTTACAACCACCTTTATTATTTCTTATAAATTTTCATAAATGAGTTGGATTTTTTAATATCACACCTCCATTTTCTTTCTCCATTATTTGTATAAATTTGCATGTAAAATTGTTTAATTCCAGACCACAGAAATACCTTTAGGCTCTTCTTTCTATCCATTGCATAAGTATAGGTTATTCAATACCTGGTCATATACTAATGACCAGGTATTGTATAATCAATTTAGTGCATACTTTCTTTGTCGAGTGTCATGATTACCAATTATTACTAATTTAGGCAGTCTAAGCCAGATTAGATTGAATGAGTATCAGCTCAAAGGCATTTCCTTCAACTAGGAAGAACTATTTTAGATACCTAAAACTTATGTCTCCCCTTAATGCAGCTATCTGTACAACAACCTATCTCAAAAGACAAAAATGTTATGGCCCGGACAAGAAAATACTATTTAAAAAACCATTATTTGACTTTGAGGTCAAAGGTCAAGGTCCCACAAAGGTCATTACGGTACACGACACACCGCTTTATGGTCATGTACCCACATACCAAATGTCATTGACCTATCTCGAAAGACAAAAATGTTATGTCCCTGACAAGAATATACTATTTAAAAAACATTTATTTGACCTTGAAGTCAAAGGTCAAGGTCCAACTAAGGTCATTATGGTATGTGACACACCGTCTTGTGGTCATGCACCCACATACCAAATATCATTGACCTATCTCGAAAGAAACAATTATTTGACATTGAGGTCAAAGGTCAAGGTCCCACAAAGGTCAATATGGTACGCGACACACCACCTTATGGTCATGCACCTACATACCAAATATCATTGACCTATCTTGAAAGACAAAAATGTTATGGCCCGAACAAGAAAATACTGTTTAAAAGACAATTATTTGACCTTGTGGTCAAAGGTTAAGGTCCAACGAAGGTCATTATGGTACGCGACACATCGCCTTATGGTCATGCACCCACATACCAAATATCATTGACCTATCTCGAAAAACAAAAAAGTTATGGTCCGGACAAGCTTCGCTGAGAAGAAGTGGAAGAAGTGGAAGAAGAAAAAATCAGACTAAAACAATATGTCTCCCTTCGATCGAAGGGGAGACATAATTACAACATATGTACTGTATAAGATGCCTGTGTTTTAACAAAAAGGTATGTAGCCAAGTTTTGTAATGTTTGATAATAACATTAAAATATGTAAATTAAGTAATCATGATAAAATTAAATATTGATTAAAGAAATTATAGTTAATTAAGATTTTTTCTAATAAAAAAATAAATAAAAAATACTATTTTTTTTCTATTATATTCAATTATTGTCCTTGAAATATGGTGAGCTTCAACTCACTCACCTCACCCACAAAGATTTTCTGCTAAGTTTTTTTCCGACTGTAATCAGTTATTGTCCCTGGGTTTAGTGAATTCGAACTCACTTCTTCCCTATATAAAAGTCAGATTTTAAGACACAAGTTAAGCTTAATTATTGCCATGTCGGACAACAGTTACTTTAATGGTATTACCCTTCTTGAACCTGACAAAAATGAATCTGATGAAATTTCATTGTACAACATCACAACACAGCAACTAGTTTTCCAGAAACAACAAACAAATGATAGATTTACAGAACCAGTTTCAGAATCACAAATTAATCAAAGGATTAAAGACCGGGTACCCAAGAATACGAAGAAAGCCAATACCCTGGGCATTTAAAGTATGGCAGGATTGGGCTGTGAATAGGTCAAATACAATGTTAGAGTGAAAGTCTAACATTTACATATATAAGTGGTTATCAATGGTAACTACTTCCTGAAATCAGAATATTTAAAAACTGTGGTATATGAAAAATATTCAACAACACAAGACAAAGAAAGTATGGGCTAAAAGATTTAGTTATAGATTTATCTAGCTAATACTAACCCTATTAGAGAGAACTATTTAATCATTTAAATTATCTCTGTTAACCAGATTTTCAAGAATATCTAAATCATTTATCAATTATGCTAGTTAATTATTATTTTTTTATTTTTTTTTATTTTAGGATCTTTATCATAACTTGAATAAGGAATTGTTTTATTCCACAGATTTCCATTAGAAAAATTGCTGAAAATAGTTGAGCATTAATATATAGTGATTGTAATTCTTGATAATCTATCATATTCATTTATCTAAATAATAAATTAAGACAGCCTACTGTTGTTTCACATCAAAAATGTTTGCTATGGTAATATATTCTATATCATAGAACAAAGAATTATTATAATTTTCCACAATCATTTTTCTATAACAAAATGGTTGAATTCAAGACAAAATTATCATGGAATGGTCTGATTCATACATAGCATCAATACTTCATTTACAGTGTTGGGATCGTATATTAGTTGGATTTACAACTATCTATGCAATCAGTACCTATCACTACTAACATGAATTCAAATCCCACTCAGGCGAGATGTACTCGATACAACATTATATGATAAAGTTTGTCAGTGAATTGCAGCAAGTCAGTGGTTTTCTCCTGGTACTCCGGTTTCCTCCACCAATAAAACCGAAATAACTGAAATATTGTTGAAAGTGACGTTAAATGCCTTAACCCTAACCGTTCTTTTTGTGTCCAGATGTAATTCCTTAAACAGATCTAAATGTACGAGATCTTCAACAATTTGGGAGATTCTCAGAAGCAAATGGATTATTATTATGTAAATAGTTCAAGGTCATATCAGCAGTCATATCTTTAAACGACAAATCAGTGGCCATGTTTCTAAATCTTGAGATATTAGGTACTGTGGCAGCGACAAAACTAAGATCAATGAAAAGTTAGAATTAGGGAATAACTGTATTGTATTTGAAGTGTTGCCGATGTAAATCGTCAGTTTTACTGTCGCAAATTGAGTTTACCTGACAACACACAGCAGAGCCAGCTAAACAGATATTTGCAACTGATAAAAGGATATACATCAGCAACACTTCAAATACAATACGGTTATTCCCATTCTAATGAAATTCTCCCAACAATAACAACAGTTTACAATTATCAGCTGTTATTAATCAATTTCTTTGCATATTTTCACATAGCATATCTGCCAAAATAGTTCCATAGTTACAAATCTTTTCGATTAGAAATCAAATACTACATAAAATATTAAATGATCTATTATACAATCATAACCGAAAATATAAACTCTAAAATTTTATTTAGCTTAAATAAAAATCTTAATAACAAATTTAATGTAATTTAGAGAATGCATAGGAATATGACAGTTTCCAACAAAGCAAAACGTAAAATTTACCAGGACGCGTAAATACATTAAATTTCTTATTACATCACGGTGCATAGCCATAACGGATTCTTTTGTATGAAACGGATTCTTTCGGAATCGCGGAACGGATCATTTCGAAGAAGTGGACGTATGTGCTCTGATTATTTCTCTGTTTTACAACTAAAAATTCCCAAAATCTGTCAGGGAACGGTACGACGGAACTTCTCAATTATCCTTTTTATGAAGTGATTTGTGCGGGGAAGTTAAAACTGTCGTTTTCGTTGACTTTTAACGAACAAACGAAAATTTTTTCCCAACAATTCGTTGTTGAGCATGTTGTTTTCACCGATACAAAATAACTTAATGACACATCTGCTTCAAATGTCACTTTTTTGATATAAAATTGATAATTTGAAAGTTAACTTGCTATCGGGTGTAATTTTGCATAACTACTATTATATTTAACAAAAATGTAAATACACTTGAGAAAAGGTCACTTAATGATCACTGCATCGGATTCTTTAGGATGTTATTGATCAATTAAGTACAGGTGTTCTTTTCTTTTTAGAGTAATGAATTCCACACCGTACAACCGCATTGTATCATTTTGATCAACTGCCGATTGATACGATCAAAATTGGTTGTTTACAACAAGAGAAGTGGATCAGCAGGGTTAAGACATTCGATATTTTATGATTGATTTGTGCGTGCAAAGGGTGATTATATGTTTCTTTATGAAAACTATCATTGACATTTCGGTGGACTTTTAACCACATTTTTACAAATAATCATGTCAAAATTTAACGCTATGAACTTTAATCATTTATTTTACAAAACTTCGTACTTCCCAAGTTATGATTCAACATCAATATTAAAGCTTTATCCATTACCTTCTGCTTCTGCCATATGATTGCCTTCTTCATCATATTGAAGATTATGCAATTTTGATTTTTGTGCGGCATGCCCAATGAATAGTGTGGCCAAAATTTAAATCAGTTTCATTTAGATGATAATAAATAATAAAAGAATTGAATTTACAATTAAAACTATATTCAGTTGTCACTGTCTGGACTATAGGGACAGGATCCTTGCCTTAAAGGCCTCAGGTGTGTCCATCTCAACAATGTCTGGGGCTAGTAGGTTCCAGTCTTGTACTGTTCTTGGAAAGAATGACATTTTCTTGGTGTCAATACGAGACGATGGTATCTGGAAGGACCTGTTGTGAGCTTGTATGGTTTTTCGGCCTGGTGAAATTAGCCTATTTTCCTTGTTGATGGCTACAAGTTCTCTGTCGATTTTATACAGCAACACAAGTCTAGTGTCCTTTCTTCTGTTTGCAAGTGGTCTCCATTTTAGTCTTTGTAAAGATGTTGCTTACACTAGATCTATTTCTGTGATTGTTTGCTACATATCTAGCCGCTCTTCTCTGTACTGCCTCCACCTTGTTTATATCAGTTTGTTTATATGGGTCCCAGACTGTACTAGTGGACGTACAAGAGTGAAATAGGCTTGTTCTTTTATCCTGATTGATGGGATTTTCAAGTTTCTGCGCAGGAAGCCAAGAGTTTTATTTGCTTTCATGGTTATAGAATTTATGTGCTGGTCCCATTGGAATTTGTTTGTGAATGTGAGTCCTAAATATTTGGCAGATGTAACTAACTCTAGCGTATGCCCGTGGAGTTGGTATTTGGCATCAATTATTTTCTTTTTGAGTACTGTGCATTTATCAGGGTGGAATTTCATGCACCATTCATTTTCCCATTGTCCCAGCTTATCTAGATCTTTTTGTAGAGTTTCAACATCGTTGTTCTAATGTATGAAACATTGTCCCAATTTCAACAGCTTTTGTGTAATTCACTCTTATTCAACGGCATGTGTGACAAAAATGATCCGATCAACGTTCGATGCATGATACGTTCAAAAGCAGACTTTGTTTCAGTGATAATCGTTATATTCCTGACTTTGTACAGATATTTTCAATTGAAAATGGTGTGGTAAACCAAGTTTTACAATGCAAAATCGGGCTAATCGCCATCACGGCTATATTTTTTTTACCTCAATTCAATACAATTCATTTCAACCCCATGTTATCCTACCTAAGCTCCAACCGAATGTAAAAGATTTACGTTAATGCACAAACAATTAATTGTTGACTGCCAAAACTCATAAAATAAGTTTATGCCAACTAAAAGTTTTGAATACTTAAATAAGCGTTTGGAAATGGCAGTTTTGCCATCTTAATCGAATCACAGAATACAGTTTTTGATTATATCATAATTTTAACGCTGCTTTTGACCGTATCATTATGTGAAATGCATCGGACGTTGATCGGATCATTTTTGTCTTATGTAGACATAAACTGGAACACTTTCTTCTCTTTCTGTAAAGAAAAAGAGAATAATCATGAAGTGTCCGGTGCCATTATGATCCGAAAGTAGTCCGGTGCCAGAAATGACCAAATCATAAAGAATCCGTTACCTGCGTATTTGGTTAAGGTTTTTTTTTTCTGTTAAATTAATTGATGTTATAATTAGAAATAAGTCCCCATGTAAAGAAAATGTATTATGAATCAGCTATGTATATATATTTTTAGAAATAAAGTGTAAATAAGTAACAAACTATCGATATGAAAAATACGAAGTCAACGGGTGTTGTTTTGTGCGCACTTTGTAGAATATATGAGAGGAATTTATACAGCTGTAAAGGAAAAGCGGTCTGTTGGTAAACTTAGAAGTTCCGTGGAATAGTTAGATTGTTTTAATTACCTTTCCTGTTCCATCACTATCGTCTCATTCGCATTGTCATCCATTTCATGTTGAAAAAAAATCCGAAATGATCCGTTTCTTGGTCCGAAAGAATCCGTTATGGCTATGCACCGTGTACATAATCAATTGCAATAGAGTGACAGTTTTACCTTAATGTATCTTCTGATATAATCTAAAGCTTCTTCCTTCAGTTTTATCTGATATTTATTCTCTCTGCAAAAAAAAAATCTTTTCATGAGAATGCCTATCGTAGCACATTCTAAATTTTAATACCTCAGGACTGAACTCAATATGGATCACAGAACCTTCATTGGTACAATATAGAATCTCCATATCACAATGTTACTTCAGTTGCAACGGCTTGAACCCAATTGATATACCGATGGCTTACATTTATTCAAATTCAAATAATTTACAATTGAATTTTCATACCTGGTCATTCTTCAAACATTTCCTCATTACTAAAACATTGGACCCAACAGTGTGTACCGCATATACTCTGTACTTTTTATTTGTACAAAGTCAAATTTCAATTAGAAAAGCATGCCAAACACTATAACATTTCCATTCCGAGTTATTTGAGAATACACATGTACTGGGTTTTATTTCATTGCAGCTAATGTAAAATATTGGCCCCTCTGGTCTCTGACCCAACAGACCATGGGGGAGTTATTTGTGCAAGTCTGAATGATTCATGCCATTAATACATATATGTATTGACATTTCTATAACAGGTTCTTAAGAAGAAAAATTATTATGCTCATTGCAGTTTATGTGAATCTTTGGACCCCTTGGCTAGGTTGACATATACTCTGGGACCCCTGGGCTAGGTTGACATACATTCTGGGAATGCTGGGTTAGGTCAACATACACTCTGGGAACCCTCGGCTAGGTCAACATACACTCTGGGAGCCCTGGTCTAGGTCAACATACACTCTGGGAGCCCTGGGCTATGTCAACATACACTCTTGGAGCCCTGGGCTATGTCAACATACACTCTGGGAGCCCTGGGCTAGGTCAACATACACTCTGGGTCCTTGATTTCTTGAAATCTTAATCTACTGGGCTAGGTTGACAGGGCTTTCAATAAGTTTTGAAGTAGCAGGCTATTTCCAAAAAGTAGGTGGAGAAATGCGCCGACATTTTTCGGCCGGGGGTTTGGGGGCCGCTAAAGGCTACCAACAGCCATTACAGGTCAAAGGTCCGATAATTTTTACCTGTCCGGTCCGGAGTGATTCTTAGGGCAGGGTGGAAAACTGAAAAGGGGCAATTTTATGCGTGCGACCTGTGAATAAAAGGGCAATATGTCAGGGGGGTCTGAATCAATTAATTTTCTCTTTAATGTGTTAATCTGGGGTCATCAAGAAATGTTTACAGGTAAATTTTGGCTAATTAGACATTTTTTTCCAAAATGTCTACTCCCTGATTAAAATGTATTCCCAAAATGTCTACAGGTAATTTTCTTATGTTACTTAAAATATTTCATGAGTTGCTGTATAAAGTACCATGATATAGCTGTTAATCTGTGGTTCATTTGCTTCATTTTGGTTTCTACTAAAAATAAAGATTGTTGTCTAGAAAAAAGGAGACAATAACCCAAAGTAGAACAAAATTTGATATAATTGATCTTATGCAAATTATGGATCAATTTATACCAGTATTGTCCACAACACTGGTATAACTGTAAAATTTGTCAAAATATCTGTATATAGAATATTGGATACAACCATACTGGCTTATTTTTTACCTTTTATCCGAAATTTTTAATTATTCGATATTGTGGCTGTAAATATGGTGCATATAGTGCAACTCTTATATAAGTACAAGTTGTATACTTTGTGGTCCAAACCTGAAAGGAAGAAGTAATGGATGTCTATTTATGCATGTGTGTTATTACTACAGGTTGTTGATTGTTGCTAAATATTGTCTTTGTTTCAGTTTAAGTAGACAGGTTTTTATTTCAGATTAAACTTAAGTGGTTTTATTGTGTTTGATAATAAAATATTGTAAATGGCATATTTACATTTGCAGATTTTGTTAATTTTGGTTGGCTTCAAGTACATATATAACAAAGGGAAATAACTCATTTTTTATATCAACTTACGAAGTTGAAAAATACGATGTCAAACTTTTGTTTTCCTTTGCCACTTTCTTTCAAACGTCTTTGCCGGGAAGGCATTGTACTTATAATTTCAAATATTGATATTTTCGTTCATTAAACTGCGTTTCTGAGATTGCGACTAATTTTGTCTATGTCCTTGAACTTCAAAGCTTGGAGAAATGATACAAGAAAAGAGTTTTGATCTGGCATTTCACTTTAGTTTTAATCAAAATAAATTATGGACAAATTGGAGATCAATCAGGGCTCTATTATACAACAAACCCTGTATTTTATACTGGATAGTCGGTCCGGTGGAAACCAATGTTTTCCGGACCGAATTTATTTTTACCGGATTTGTTTGGGAATCTCTGGGATACAGTACTAGTCCTGAACAAATCTCTCGACCAATGAAAAAACGTGTATTAAACAGTACATCGGAAAACTGTTATTCCAGGAAGCAAAAAAATATATAAATAAAGCGACGTAAATATAGATTTGATTGAAATACAATTTCAATTTTTTTTCAACAAAATAGCCGGCGGTCTTTCTCTAAATAAACGGCGAAAATCGCCGGCTACCAGCTTCTATTGAAAGCCCTGGGTTGACATACATTCTGGGACTGCTGGGCTAGATCAACATATACTCTGGGAGCCCTGGGCTAGGTCAACATACACTCTGGGAGCCCTGGGCTAGGACAATATATACAACAAATGTACTCTGAGAGCCCTGGGCTATGTCAACATACACTCTGGGAGCCCTAGGCTAGGTCAACATACACTCTGGGAGCCCTGGGCTAGGTCAACATACACTCTGGGAGCCCTGGGCTAGGTCAACATACACTCTGGGACCTTGATTTCTTGAAAATGCTGCACTACAAATATTACAAAGCAATTCTACTCTTGGTTCTTGAGAAGACACCTGTTTAAAAAAGATTTACCCCATATACTCTGGTCATTACCTGCTTCAAATGTAACTCACCATATATATATATATATATATATATAGAGGACCTTCCATAGATGCTTCCTACCAAGTTTTGGTTCATTTGGCCATGCGGTTTCAGAGGAGAAGATTTTTAACTAGAGGCTCCCAGGAGCCTGTCACAATCGCTCACATGGTTTTCAATTTGACATCTAAGTTGAAATAGAAAATGGGGGTGTTACACATAATTTTGAAAGTGGGTCACCCAATGATTATTTCAACTCAAAGTTCTGAGCAAAAGATTTTGATGTGATTTTTATCTCATAATATTCCTAAACGGAATAAACTGGCTGAAAAAAATCTCACAGAAAAACTCAGAATATATGCAGGGTTTGAACCTAAGGAAATATTTTAGGGGCCAAGTGGGCCCCTACCAAATTAATTTTGGTAGCCCACATAATTTCTTAAGGGCCCATCAGGCGTGCCTTACGACAGGTGGTCTGGGGCCGCTTAAGGCCCCCGGAAGCCCTGGGATAAATGGTGTAAAATCCTGCATTCTAGCCATTTTCTGGCAGCAAAATTGCTCATTCAGAAACTATAATTTAATACAGAAGATAAAAAATTTCCAAATATTTTTCCTCAGAATAAACTTATTTTACATGCACCAATACACTACATCAGAAATTTATAGTTGAAATCAAATTTCAAGGCGATTTAGAGCGTGACATATGGTGTGGATGTTTGGCCATTGTTCAATGCCTTATGTTGACCCCTACTGGCCCTAGATGTGGATTTTGGATTGGTTGTATGGCCTTTGGGTTGCTGTCTCAATGACGTTTACCCCATATTCCTTTAAAAAATTGTCTAGAGCGTTTGGACTTTTCGTAATCTCTAAAATATTCTGTTCTCTGTTCATTTTGCCTTTTAAGAGGCCCAGAGTTCCCCAAAAGAACTGACTTAAATCGGCTTGGTGAAACATTTCGCCAACCGAATATTTTGAACGAACATGTAAAATTAAAAATCAAAGTCGGAAAAGTGTGCTATAAAATTCCGTAATATGACTCAACAGAAAACGGTGTGGTTTGTGCAATATAAAGACAACAGAGAAATCATCGTTGTTAAAAGAATTATTTGTTACCTAAATCCCTTTACAACAACAACTAAATTCTTTATTTCAATCCTTAAATGACGCAAAATTAATGCAAAAATGGACATCCTTATAGGGAACAGCCGTAAATCTCCTTAAGTGGAGATAAGATTCGCATACATCAAAATAAGCTGGTTCCCGGGCTACTACACTTCGTTACACTAGTTCATAGAGCGAATATCAGTTTAATATCAAAAAAAAAAATCGGGGCTTGAAATCGATCAATGGAAATGTCAATATTTTTCGGATTTCGATCTTGGTGAATAGGAATTATTACATATAGATTTACACTATTTATATTTTCTAATTTTCACTCGCCAAGTGGACGACTGAGATGAGACATTTAAGGGCCCACACTAAAATTTACTCGCAAATGGCGAGTGGGCGACCGCTAATTTCAAATCCTGATATGTTAAACTAACGGTGGTACTCATTGCCATGTAGCTGCAGTGAAAATTTGAGTTCATTTTGATTTGTAATAGAGCAGAGAAAGACAACTAAAGAAATTTCTATTTTTAGTAACAGCGGCCATTTTGAATGGAGGGCAGGGCTGTCGGACACACTATTGAAAGGGGACCACCCAAGGACCATACCAGCCAAACTTCCTTTAATTTGGTTCAGTGGTTTCAGAGAAGATTGATTGATTGATTGATGTTTAACGTCCAGCGAGCAATTTTTCAGCTATATTCAGGACGAGAACATGCTTACAATAAATCAATATGTAGGTTGAAAACGGGGGACGGATCGGCCAATGGGCAAACAAATTTAAACGCCTCGGGACTCGAAACAAGGAAAGGTAATTGGTAGGGACAGAGAATTTAGCCAGTGCAACAGGTCTCTTATGGACCACTCATCATGAGCATAATGCTCATAATTGCTGTTACACTGGGTTCTTTAACGTGCGAAGAAGGTGGCAATCTCTCAACACGGGACCTCGGTTTTATTTACGTCTCATCCGAAGGACAGGTTGGTTGTGAATTTATACATCCCGCACAACCAACGGATGCCCCTTCAAGCCGAAGAAGCTCTCGGTCCCATTTCTATACCCTGGGGGTTGGTCCCTTTTAAAGGACTAGTGCCTCTAGGACGGAGAAACCTGGTGCCTATTCTACCCCCGGCACATCCTCTGGGAGGGGGTTGTTTCAGAGGAGAAGATTTAAATGTGATCGTTTATCAAAATATGCCTAATTTCTATAATCGGTATAAATCGGTTGAAAGAAAAAATTTCACAGAAAAGCCCAGAATATATGTTAATCTACTCATTGTCATGTAGGTGCAATTAAAATTTGACCTCATTTTGTTTTACAATAAAGCAGCAATTGACAATTGAAGAAATTTCTATTTTTAGTAACAGCAGCCATCTTGAATGGAGGGCTGGGCTGTTGGACACAATTTTGAAAGGGACCCACCCAAGGACCATCCCTGCCATGTTTGGTGTAATTTGGTTTGACGGTTTCAGAGGAAAAGACTTAAATGTGATCTTTTATCAAAATATGCCTAATTTGCATAATCGGTATAAATCGGCCGATAGAAAAATTTCACAGTAAAACCCGGAATATACGTTAAACTGCCATGTAGCTGCAGTTAAAATTTGAGCTCATTTTGACTTATACTAAAGCAGCAATGGACAATTAAAATTTCATCCCCCCTTTTTCTATTTTTAGTCTGGCGGCCATCTTGGTAGGAAGTCGGGATCACCGGACACAATATTGGAAGGGGGCCATCCAAGGACCATTCCAGCAAAGTTTGGTCTAAATTGGCTCAGTGGTTTCTGAGGAGAAGATTAAAACGTGAAAATCAGTAACGCACCGTAGGTGCGAAAGCCGAGTTGTGACCATGTGGATGGATAATGTGACCATGACCTTTGACCTACAAAGCTCAATATCAATAGGCTGCCTCCTCTCACCATCAGGCATGTGTGTACCAAGATTCATTTAGATCCGTCATTTCGTTCTTAAGATATCGTGCGGAAACAAAAAAGTATCTAATTTTTGTTATATTTTTAGAAGTTGTGACCTTGACCTTTGTCCTACAAACCTCAATATCAATAGGCTTTCTCCTCTCACCATCAGGCATGTGTGTACCAAGTTTCATTTAGATCAAACATTTCGTTCTTAAGATGTTATGCAGAAATGAAAAAAGTATAAAATTTGTGTTCCATCTTTAGAAGTTGTGACCTTGACCTTTGTCCTACAAACCTCATTATCAGTAGGCTTCCTCCTCTCACCATCAGACATATGTATTCCAAGTTTCATTTAGATCCTACATTTTGTTCTTAAGATATCATGCGGAAACAAATAAAGTATCAAATTTTTGTTCTATTTTTAGAAGTTGTGACCTTGACCTTTGTACTACGATCCTCAATATCAATAGGCTTCCTCCTGTTGCTATCTGGAATGTGTGTACCAAGTTTAATTTAGATCAGACATTTCATTCTTAAGATATTGTGCGGAAACGATTGTGCCGTCCAGATGCCCGGACGCCATTCATCATATTATAAGACGAGTTCGACTTCGTCGCAACTCGGCTAAAAAGCTAATGACAGACGACGACAGACGAAACCTGATGGCAAACGCTCACTTGGCCTTTGGCCAGGTGAGCTAAAAATCGGCCAATCAGAAACAAGAATGGCCTGTGGCGGTCATGTTTGTTAATGGATCGGGACAAAATGAGCAATCTTTATAGAGGACCCTCCATAGATGCTTCCTACCAAGTTTCAGTTCATTTGGCTGAGGGGTTTCAGAGGAGAAGATTAAAATGTGAAAAGTTAACAGACGACGGACACCAAGTGATGGCAAAAGCTCACATTGCCTTTGGCAAGGTGAGCTAAAAATCAACCAATCAATCAAATCAAATCTAGCCTGAATATGAATTGAGTACATATGTTTCACATCGTGACATGTGTCTTCTAACCTGAATATGATTGACTTCTATGATTTGAGTACATATTTTTGACATGTGTCTTCTAACCTTAAATCAGTCATTTCTTTACAAGCTAATACATCTGTTCTTGTACTGAGTTTGGAAATCTGTTCTAATGTTGGTCTATAATTATCATGGTGGTCAAACAGTTTTGAATGTCTGTTGTAAAACTTATGAGCTGTAAAATATAGAATAATAAAACATGTTCAAATGTAATTTCATTTGTGTATGCCTAAAATACAAAAAAAAAAATATTGACATGTGGTGTTGTTTTCTTATTTTTATCAAACTATTAAGATTAAAGTAAGAGACAGACTCAATTGTTGCTTCAGTACATATCTAAATATAGTCTAGAAGATCATACTGTTACTAAATGTAGAACAGAAATAAAGGCAATGTTGCTTTACTTTAATTTGTGTCAATGTGTAGAGTTTGACAATCTCTAGATCTAGTGTCAAAGTGTAGAGTTGGAGAGCCTCTAGATCTAGTGTCAAAGTGTAGAGTTTGACAATCTCTAGATCTAGTGTCAAAGTGTACAGTTGGACAGTCTTTAGATCTAGTGTCAAAGTGTACACCTTGACACTTGGCCCATCAACATAAAATCCCAGGGTAATCCCTAGACTGGTATTATAAAACTTATATTGTTGAATGATATTACTGTGAAATCACTTTTATTCGTGGGGTACCAATTTTCGTGGTTTTCGTGGGTAGGCTGATCCACGAAATTAAGAATCCAACGAACAATGAAACTTGGGAAGCAGTTTTACATTGATATATAGTCATGCTGTCCTAAAGTGACCTCGACTTTCTGGACCTGCAGCTGCATAGGGGACAGTTGACATTTTATTGACGAAATAAGTACGGGCAAACCTTTTAATGGGTTATAGCTATATAATCCACATGAACATGTTTGTGAATGATTTGATTTTGAACGCATGTGTAAAAACGCCGAAATGTTTATTTGTAAAAAGATTTTAACAATTTCCGGTAATAAAATTTACTTCCAAACCATATACTAACGGTGACAGACTAATGAGACTTATAAGTGCTGTATAACCATTTCTCTATTAAATTATAACACCCTTCAATTGATACATTTGTATATTTGATCACCTTTCTTTAAACAATTAAGTATAAGCTAACTGTACATTTGCCCCGGGGTCAGGATTAATCTTGTGACACAATCATGTGTGGTTTCAATCCGAGATAAGTGTAATGAAAGATCGAACATGATGAAGTAATTTTACAAGTTAAGTACAATCTGTCATTGGAATCAAAATAATGAGAAAAAACAAACTTTATTGTTCTTTTTTTCTAGTTGTGAAAAACAAAAAATTTAAATAAAATGGACATTAAATATTTGTAAAACATAAAAACAAATTTAATATATTTTAATGGAAATTGGTAATGCACGTGCTCATAAAATAATTTCAGAAGACTTTTTTTTATTTTCAAATTCGATAAAATAACACTGATTTGCACTGATCTATAATTATGAAATTCAAAAGCCGATTTTGTTCTGATTCTGAGTTGATATATGTAAAAGAAATAATTGAGAAAATGAACACGTTAATATCCACGTTCCACTTCCGATTACATATAGAATATTAGGCATTTTGTTTTTGGGACTGACTTTATCACGGGGTATAGTTAGTCCCAAAAACAAAATGTCTAATATTCTGTTTATCTGTAATTTATAAATAACTTTCAAAAAAATAACTAGGAAGAACTGTTTTAGATACCTAAAACTTATGTCTCCCCTTAAAGCGGCCATCTGTACAACAATAAGTTACACATTATGAGTTGAATGATACTATTTAAAAAACAATTATTTGACCTTGAGGTCAAAGGTCAAGGTCACACAAGGGTCATTACGGTACGCGACACACCGCCTTATGGTCATGCACCCACATACCAAATATCATTGACCTATCTGGAAAGACAAAAAAGTTATGGTCTGGACAAGCTTCGCTGAGAAGAAGCAGAAGCGGAAGAAAAAATCAGACTAAAACAATATGTCTTCCTTCGTTCGAAGGGGAGACATAATAAAATGAATTCTTCAAAATGATATTTTGATGTGATTATTTTTTTGCGGATGGATCTGGTTTTGTAAATGTGATTCGGTTCTGGCGCGCGAGGTTCATTCAAAAACTAGTTAACGAGGCGGCAAGATGTGTTTTTTTTACTATTTGACGCGTGTTATACATTATGATGATTTTGTTGGATTTAAGTGTGTTTTGGAAATTATAATGTTCGAATATGATACCGGTAAGTAATTTTTGTCATAAAAACTTGTGCTACCAGAGGCTCTCAAGACCCTGTATCGTTCACCTGGTTATAAAAAGAACAACTATGTCCTGCCATGGTAGTCATCTTTGAATTCCGATCAACATAAAAAACACAAAGTTTGTAAAGGACCTTCCAATGATTGATGCACAGTTGAGGTTCAATCAGTGCAATAGCTTCAGAAAAGAAAATATTTCTGTATTTTCCCATATGGTCCTGTGTTAATACTATGACCTGTGGTGGCAGCTATCTTGGATTTCGGATCGGCATAAAAAACCCAAACAAAGAAGCATTTTGAAACATTTTTCCCATAGAGTCCAATTTTAAACTAAGTCCTGCCGTAGCCACCATTTTGAATTTCATATCGGAACAAAAAACCTTAAAGTTTGTAGAGGACCATCCAATGAACATTCGTGTACAGTTTGGCTTTAATCATATTTATAGTTTCTGAGAAGAAGGCATTTGAACATTTTCCCATAGGGTCCAATGTTAATCTATTTCCTGCAGTGGTGGCCATCTTGTATTTCCGATCGACATAAAAAACCCAAATTTTGTAGAGGACCTTCTAATGATCATTCTTGGGCAGTTTGGTATAAATTGTCCATGTGGTTTCAGAGAGGAAGCGTTTTGAGACACTTTACCTATAAGGTCCAATGTTAAACTAAGTACTGCTGTAGCCGCCATCTTCCATTTTATATCAGAATAAAAAACCCAAAATTTGTAGAGGACCATCCAATGAACATTCCTTTCTAGTTTGGATTCAGTCTGATTTGTAGTTTCTGAGAAGAAGGCATTTGAACATTTTCCCATAGGGTCCAATGTTAATCTATGTCCTGCGGTGGTGGCCATCTTGGATTTCCGATCGACATAAAAAACACAAAGTTTGTAGAGGACCTTCCAATGATCATTCCTGGGCAGTTTGGTTTCAATTGTCCAAGTAGTTTCAGAGAAGAAGTGTTTTGAAACATTTTTCCCATAGGGTCCAATGTTAAACTAAGTCCTGCCGTAGCTGCCATTTTGAATTTCATATCGGAACAAAGAAGCTAAAGTTTGTAGAGGACCATCCAATGAACATTCATGTACAGTTTGGCTTTAATCATATTTGTAGTTTCTGAGAAGAAGGCATTTGAACATTTTCCCATAGGGTCCAATGTTAATCTATGTCCTGCAGTGGCAGCCATCTTGGATTTCCAAACCGCATAAAAAACATAAACTCTGTAGAAGACCTTCCAATGATCATTCCTGGGCAGTTTGGTTTCAATTGTCAGAGTGGTTTCAGAGAAGAAGCGTTTTGAACCATTTTTCCCATAGGGTCCAAAGTTAAACTAAGTCCTGCTGTAGCCGCCATTTTGAATTTCATATCGGAACAAAAAACCTAAAGTTTGTAGAGGTCCATCCAATGAACATTCATGTACAGTTTGGCTTTAATCATATTTGTAGTTTCTGAAAAGAAGGGGTTATGTACAACAAATATATATATATATTTGCATATCCAGAATACAGAAGTTTTAGTTGAGCCTTCCCTGTTACTGATCAGTGCTATGTTGTATTAAATTTTAGCTCTTTTTGGTAATTGAATTGATTTCAATTTTATATCATCATTAGATATTGCAACTACAATGTAAACCTAAGGATGTTCAATCTTTACAAAGTAGTTATTTGTTGGTTTTCTATCATTTTGCCATTTTTGGTTTTGAGGGATGCTGATTATTGAAATAATATGGCCAAATGCTAAATGCTTTGTTTACGATAGTAACGAAAATGACATTGACCTTTTCCTGTATTATTGATTTTGATGAGGCAACCAATATTTTTTTTTAAAACAAGTATATTCATGCACGGTAGTTGACGCATGCCTAATATGGACTGACCTAATAATTTTGATATCACGGCCAGTACGCTGAGATAAGCTTTATCAATCGACACACTTCAAAGGAAAACTACACAAATTACCGATAAATAATTCTATGGCTCATTTGTCTAATGTATTGAAGCTTTCTCGAAGTTTTGAAACTCAGTGAAACTTATCATGTTGAAAATATAAAATCAGCGAATTTTATTTTGGTACAAACACAAAATCCAAGAATTTACGAATCCACGAACTTGTGATTTTTAACCAAACCACGAAAATTGATGCCCACGAAGAAAAGTATTTTCACAGTATATAACTTATATTGTTGACTGGTATTATATAACATACAATTAATGACTTTGGATGAGGTTAATACCAAGATTTATTATACTTCATGTAGGTAAGCTGTAATTTTTTGGAAAAGACGAGGGTAACATTCTGCTCTAACACATGGCTCAGTGGGTATCAATTTTCTTACTGTCACCCTCTCATTTAGCAACACCCATGCAATATACAAAAAAGGTCAACATTTAAAAAAAAATATCAAAATTTTCAAAAAAATCCAAACTTTCAAATTTTCAAAGTTTTCATAAAATTTCAAAATAATAATATTGAAAAATGGTAAAACAATTATAGCCTACCATTTTGGTCAATGCATGGATTTATAGACATAAACATCATTGCAAACGAGAAAGTGAAAACATTCAGTATAATAAATTAAATAACATAGTTGAGAGGGTGATAGTATACAATTGATGACTTTCGATGAGGTGAATACAAGGATTGATCAACCCATGGAACAGGATATTCACCGAGGCATCCGGGGTGAATATCGTGTTCCATGGGTTGATCAATCCTTGTATTCACCGAAAAGGAAAGTCATTAACTGTTTTATTATATGACATTAAATCAAATTTGAATTAACACTAAACAGCGCCAACATTGTTCCCCAGACACCCCTGTCTGCCCAACGTCTACCTTTACCAATGTTGCAGAGACGTAAAATTTGATTGGACCGTGGAATTCTGGAATCTATAATTTCTATTTTAGCCCAAATTGGGGTGACATTACAGTCCACACTACCTATATATATCTATGAGCTACGCATTACTTTTCCAGTTGATTTCAGCCAATTAGAATCTAGACAAAGTTCAATCATATAATAAATCAGATTGTTACCCTTCGAAAAAGACATTGTCAACCTCGGCTTCGCCTCAGTTGACAATGCTTTTCTCAGGGTAACAATCTGATCTATCACCATCTCAACTATATGTTACATATATTTATATATTGTTGACTGGTATTATATAACTTAGTGTCGAATGGTATTATATAACTTATAGTGTTAACTGGTATTACATAACTTATATTGTTGACTGGTATTATTAACTATTATTGATGACCGGTTTTATATAACTTGTAGTGTTGACTGATATTATATAACTTCTTGTATTTAAATTCTTACCTTGTGCTTTGTGACTGTTCAACAGCAACTCTAAATAGATCTGTACAAACATTGGATATAACATCTTTTGTAGATCTTGACGATATGGCTCTGGTGAATCATTGATATATTTCCTCAGTCTGAAATAGAACAAGAGCTGTCAGAATGACAAGTCTGAAATCATGTCAGATCACAAACGATCTTTACAATATCACAGGCATTTGACCGATGGACCTTAATTTCACCGTGTTTGCCACGGGGGTACATATTTTCAGGGCTAGTAACGATGTAGGACCTCTATTTAATTGTGGGTCCTGGGTCAAATGCCTGTGTACAATATAGCACTTGCAATTAAATGATCGTCCTATCTCAAAATATACTGACATATACATTGTACATAATGTGCATAACTGCATAAACATGTATGTGATCTACATTGTAATTTAAGCATGGATCAACTTCACTCTAAATTGCACTTTTTATTTTTGTAAACAAAACTGTTCTCTAAAATAGCACGGTGTTTTTCAGTGTATTTCATTATTTGATCATGTAAACCAGCAATTCAAGTAATAAAAATAGAAATTAATAATGTTTCCTTTGAATCGTAATGGAATATTTGTCTTAACTATGTTTAAAAAGTCATATTTTCTTAAATGGGGCAGTCCTCCACAAATGTCATTTACGGCTGTTCCGTTAACTTCGCAACAACCCAAGTCCTTGACGGTAGCCACTAGCCTAAAGCCAGTCTAGTGAAAATTACTTTGGGCTAGTGGTCGTGAAAGATCAGTGGCCCAATCGGTCGAGTAAAATTTTTGAGACATGTTTGCTGTTAAAACTTGTGAAAATCGTTTTAGATGATTAAAATTTATAAAATCGACCATGTGTATAATCTATGTGTCTGTTTACAACCTTTGACCTATGATTGGGGTGTAATTAAATCGGCAAACATCTGTCTAATCTGCTTCTCTCTTTAGATGAAGGAACGTAATAAGTTGAGATGTATTTACCACGCCTATTCTGCAACTTTGGTTACTTTCGTATCTCAAGTTGAAATTGAGACTCCGAATTATATCTTTTTAGTATTTTATCCATGTGTCATTTATGAAAATGTTGATATCGTGTTTATTGAAATCTATTGTATCGGTTTAAGTATTTTGAAAGTGATTTTCTTGAAAAGTAATCCAGAAACTTTAATTTCGCCCTTGAAAAGGGGATGCAATCCGACTATGGCTATGGGAAATGTTGATAGAACTTTTTGTCCGAAGTCACTTTCAACAAAACAAACATTTGCTTTATATTTTCTCATTTCTGTTACATAAAATCACAATTCTCACATCTAATATTGTCATATATTCGAAAATTGGCCATTCAAAATTCGTTGAAATGCACGGGAACGCGTATATCATTAACAACTGTTAACAACAGAATAATCTGCTGTCAAATATTTTGCAAATTGCTTATAAATTCTGCTTTTGAGTGGATTTTCAATGTTATGCAGTTGATTTTAGTTAAATTAAGTGCCATATTAATTAAAAATATGTAATCCAAAAATTCAACGATATTCGCCTTTCATATTACTTTAAAAATAAATGTCAAGTATTATATATCCATATGTGCCTATAAACAGATATATTGTGTATAATTTGGTAATTTATAAGAATAATGTTATTATTATCTTAAATGAATACTAGAGGCTCTGTGGGCTGAGTCTGTGTCACTCACCTTTCATTCTGCTTTGAAGAAACTTAATACAGAACCTTCCATAGGTACTTCCCACCAAATATCGGTTCATTTTGGCAAAGCAGTTTCAGATAAGAAGATTTTTAGAAATTGACCAACAGGAATTGCCTGTGGCAGCCATGTTTGTAAATGGATCAAAACGAAATGAGTAATCTCTATAGAGGATCTTCCATAGATGCTTCTTACCAAGTTTCATATCATTTGGCCAAGCGACTTAGAGGAAAAGCTGTTTTAGAAATTGACAAATAAGAAACAAGACTTGCCTGTGGCAGCCATATTTGTTAATTGATAAGGATGTAATGAGTAATCTTTATAGAGGGCCTCCATAGATGCATCCTACCAAGTTACGGTTCATTTGGCCAAGCGGTTTCGGAGAAGATTTAAAAAAATAGGCCAATCAGAAACAAGAATTGCCAATGGCCGCCATGTTTGTTAAGGGATCGGAACAAAATGAGCAATGGCAACAGAGGACTTTCCATAGATGCTTCCTACCAAATTTCAGTACATTTGGCCAAACAGTTTCATAGGGGAAGAATCTAAATAATCAGCCAATCAGAAACAAGAATCGCCAGTGGTGGCCATGTTGGTTAACGGATCGGGACAGAATGAACAATCTTTATAGAGGATCTTCCATAGATGCTTGCTACCAAGTTTCGGATCATTTGGCCAAGTGGTTTCAGAGGAGAAGATTTTTAGAAATTGACCAATCAGAAATAAGAATTGCCTGTGACGGCCATGTTTGTTGATGGATCGGAACGAAATGATCACTCTTCATAGAGGACTGCCCATAGATGCTTCCTACCAAGTTTCGGTTCATTTGGCCAAATGGTTTCAGAAGAGAAGAATTTTTTAAATCAGCCAATCAGAAACAAGAGTCGCCTATGGCAGCCATGTTTGTTAATAGATCGGGATGAAATTAGCAATCTTTATAGAGGACCTTCCATAGATACTTCCTACCAAGTTTCGGCTCAATTGGCCAAGCGTTTTAAGAGGAGAAGATTTAAAAAAAAAAAGGCCAATCAGAAACAAGAATTGCCTGTGGTGGCCATGTTTGCTAATGGATCGGAGCGAAATTAGCAATCTTTATAGAGGACCTTCCATAGATGCTTTCTACTAAGTTTCAATTCATTTGGCTGAGAGGTTTCAGAGGAACAGATTAAAATGTGAAAAGCTAACAGACGACGGATGCTAAGTGATGGCAAAAGCTCACATTGCCTTTGGCAAGGTGAGCTAAAAAACTAGAGGCTCAGTGGGCATGTTGCTCACCTTTAATTCTGCTTTGAGGAAACTTAATACAGAACCTTCCATAGGTGCTTCCCACAAAGTTTTCGGTTCATTTGGCTAAGCAGTTACAGAGAAGATTTTTAGCAATCAACCAATCAGAAACAAGAATGGCCTGTGGCGGCCATGTTCATCAATGGATCGGAACTAAATCAGCAATCTTTATAGAGGACCTTCCAAGGATACTTCCTAATAAGTTCCGATTCATTTGGCCAAGCGGTTTCAGAGGAGACGATTTTTTAGAAATCAACCAATCAGAAACAAGAATTGCCTGTGGTGGCCATGTTTGTTAACGGATTGGAACTAAATTAGCAATCTTGATAGAAGACCTTCCAAGGATGCTTCCTACCAAATTTCGATTCATTTGGACAAGCGGTTACAGAGGAGAAGATTCTTTAGAAATCAACCAATCAGAAACAAGAATTGCCTGTAGTGGCCATGTTTGTTAACGGATTGGGACGAAATGTGCAATCATTATAGAGGACCTGCCAACAGATGATTCCTACCAAGTTTCAGTTTATTTGGCCAAGCGGTTTCAGAGGAGAAGATTTTTTTTAATCGGCCAATCATAAACAAGAATTCCCTATGGCAGCCATGTTTGTTCATGGATCGGGACAAATGAGCAATCTTAAGAGAGGACCTTCCATAGATGCTTCCTACCAAGTTTCGGTTCATTTGGCCAAGCGGTTTCGGAGAAGAAGATTTTTTTAAATCAGCCAATCAAAAACAAGAATTGCTTGTGGTGGCCATATTTGTTAACGGATCGGGATGTAATGAGCAATCTTTATAGAGGACCTTCCAGAGATGCTTCCTACCAAGTTTCAGTTCATTTGGCTGAGAGGTTTCAGAGGAGAAGATTAAAATGCAAAAAGTTAACGGACGACGGACGCCAAGTGATGGCAAAAGCTCACAATGTGAGCTAAAAACAGATCAAGAATTAATGCACGAGAGTAAAATTTTTCCTGATGATCCAGGGAAATTGTAACTGTTTTGTTTGAGAGCGAGTTTAAATAATTTTTCCGTTTATCATGACCAGGTGAACGATATTAACCTTGCAAAAATGGGTCAAATTATTAAAGTACAGCGGCCTGTATCATCGGCCTCTAAGTGATATTAGAGGCCGCATTTTACAATAGCTTTGCTGGAGGCATTATTGTACAAACAATCCTACAGGTAAGGAGTTAAAAGTTGGATAAATGGGAGGTTCATTCCCATTTATCCAACTTTTTGAAAAATAGATAGTACAGGTAAAAAATAAAAGTGAGATAAATGAGATCAAAGGTAATCAAGAACAAAGGACACTTAACTAATACTATAGCAAGGGTTGTGTAACATGTGAATAAGTGGACTAAAATTTGGACCAGGACAATGTATACATGTCTATGTGCAATAGTGAATATTTATTTCCATAATTCATTTAAAAATGAAAACAGATAAAAATTATTATAACTATTTTTGACTGAAATCAAATTTAATTGGTTATGATATTTCTTTATTTTTCTTTATGAGTCGACCACATCTTTCTCTAGAATAACTGTATAAAAATTCATACTGAATTTGTATATAATGTACATTTGTACCTTTATTGACAGGATTTTATCATTTACCTCCTGCCTTTTACAATTAATAGGATTCCCTTGAAAGAGGAATTTATTACATGCACCATTTTTCTCTTGAGATCATGACAAGAATTACAAGAATTTAAATAGGAAAACACCATTAACATCTCTCCCAATTATACTCTAATTAAACACCAGTCATGTTTATATAACAATAACATATTCAACCTATGCCAACATTTTTTTCTTACCTTTTATACCTTTTTTTCAAAATGTTGGCATAGGTTGAATCACTCACAATGAACTGAAGACAGCATTTCAGTTGTCTATTATGATGTAACTGGAGTGTCCAGAGACACTACCAATCTACTACAAGTAAAAACTGTATATCAAGTACACCTTGCCATGTGTAAATCAATCTACCATATGATCATGACTAGCCATGCCAACCCTCAAATTATCAATAATGAAATTTATTTTTATAATTACCAATTATGACAAAGATATTAAGTTCCAATTATTCATTGTTTTCCTTTTTAATTTGCATGTAGATTTATTACCTGTTAAACTGATGTTCACATTGAATTGCTTCCCCTGATTGACTGCTGAGTGTAAACATGTTTTCTAGTGTTGTTTCGTTTTTAACATAATTTTTAAAAGCCATGTCATCTGCATTTTGTGTCAATTTTATTTCCTTCCTGGTTAGCTGTTCTGGTGCCTGTGAAAAAAAACAAAATGCAGGGGTAAATTTTTTCCTTCAAAAGTTCAGTGAGCACCAGGAATCTTTTGGTCCTGAAAAATTGTCTTCTGATCCTGAATATCAGAATGAAGGAAAAAAAATTGCCAAACACAAAATTACCTTACTAGCAACTGAGTGATGTATATTATTTAAAATGACTATTTTATATATTCATTTGCAGGTTGCCAATTAAATACAGGATCAGACGCTGCTGTACACTTTAATTTTATCAAACCTGTTTTTCATTTTATGTTCCTAAATTCATATACAAGACATGCATTACAAGATTAAAGGCCAACTTAAACCTTACTTTTAACCCTTTGCCCTACATTTTTTGTCAGTGAAAGGTACATGTAATAACATTAACCGGTTAAAACTCACATAAACAATGTCTATATCGGGTCTAGGACAAACTAGAAGCTCATCAGTGCGATGAGCCTGTGTCTCTCATCTTTCATTCTGTTTTGAGGAAACTTTATACAGAACCTTCCATAGGTGCTTTCTACCAAATGCTGTTCATTTGGCTATGCGGTTTCAGAGGAGAAGCATTTTTACAAATCAACCAATCAGAAACAAGAATTGCCTATGGTGGCCATGTTTGTGAACAGATCGGGGGAAATAAGCAATCTTTATAGAGGACCTTCCATATATGCTTCCTAGCAAGATTCAGTACATTTGGCTAAGTTGTTTCCAAGGAGAAGATTTTTTAGAAATCGACCAATCAGAAGCAAGAATTGCCTGTGGCGGCCATGTTTGATAACGGATCATGACGAAACGAGCAATCTTTATAGAGGACCCTCGTTGGATGCTTTCAACCATTAGGTTCATTAGGACAAGCGGTTTTCAGTGTGGGAAACCATTTTTTTGAAACAAGTATTCGCCAAAATGAAATAGAGCTCGCCATGTTTGGAGAGTGACATTTTTTTTAAACTCGCCAACAAATACCAAATAAACAATACAGTAATGTTCAACAATTTATTTTGCAGATTTTGACAAGTCATTAACTTGGTCAAAAAGGATCAACACTCTCTTAAGAGCTGCACTGATCTCTTATTCCTCAATTTCGTTGTCTTCGTCTTCATCAAGTACGGAAGCACAGACTTTTAAGTTTTGATACGCGGTATAAAACATGTATGTCAAATCTGGTTCCGACACATATTTAACTTTTTGTTTTCGCGTAGGTTTTCGCTACGAATTCGTTTGAAATATTTCAAAACCAAATTATTGTATTTGCATTAATTTTAAAAGTCATCACATCTATTTTTTATGAAACAATATTTCATTTAATCGTGAAATCGACCTTGGCAAAATTATGCGGGTCGGGATTGTATACTTAATTTTTCTGTAGAGAAAGTGTCATGATCTCCAACGTTGGAGGTAAAGATAGATACGATACATGATGGAATGTTTTCTTATCGAGCAATGATTAATAAAATGTTGGATAAATGACACAGTTAACATATATTTTAACTGTTTGGGAGCTATGGTATTTTAAAGCTGTATACCAGTTATCGTGGCGAGCGTTTTCAAGTTCCTACTCGCCTTACAACTGTTACTCGCCAGACTGGCGAGTATAAAGTGGATTGTACTCGCCACCCGACATTTCAACTCGCCTTGGCGAGTTGGCGAGCGTTCGTTTCCCACACTGGGTTTTAGAAGAACAGATTTTTATTAGAAATCAACCAATCAGAAACAATAATTGCCTGTGGTGGCCATGTTTGTTAAGAAATCAGGCCGAAATTAGCAATCTTAATAGAGGGTCCTGGTTGGATGCTTTCTACCAAGTTTCGATTCATTTGGTCAAGCGGTTGCAGAAGAGAAGATTTTTTAGAAATCAACCAGTCAGAAACAAGAATTCCCTTTGAGACCATGTTTGTTAACGGATTGGGATGAAATGAGCATTCTTAATAGAGGACCTTCTATAAATTTTCCAGATCAATTGAACTTGGCGGTCGCAATACTGGAATACCCTAACCCTAATTCCTAAAATTTTTGTTCCAGTATTAGTATTGCGACCGCCAAGTTCAATTGAGCCGATTTTTCCTACCAAGTTTCGGTTCACTTGGAAAAGTGGTTTTAGAGAAGTAGATTTTTTAGAAATTGACCCATCAGAAACAAGAATTGCCTGTGGCGGCCATGCTTGTTAACTGATCAGGATGAAATGAGCAATCTTTATAGAGGACATTTCATAGATGCTTCCTACCAAGTTTCGGTTCATTTGGCCAAGAGGTTTCAGAGGAGAAGATTTTTTAGAAATCGACCAATCAGAAACAAGAATTGCCTGTGGCGGTCATGTTTGTTAACGGATCGAGACAAAATGAGCAATCGATATAGAGGACATTTCATACATGTAGATGCTTCCCACATTGCTTCGTTTCATTTGATCAAGCGGTTTCAGAGGAGAAGATTTTTAAAAATTGACCAATCAGAAACAAGAATTGCCTGTGGCAGCCATGTTTGTTAACACATCAAGAAGAAATGTGCATTCTTTATTGATGACCTTCCATAGTAGTAGAGTGACATTTCACACATTTGTAAGATTTTAATGCACCTATCTAACACACGGCTAAATTTCATATCATTCGAAAGCTTGTATTTAGGGCTATACGAATTGATTGTTCGTAAAAGTTGGAAATGGTCACATTTTTGCTCAATCGATGTTAAACACCAAGGGAGGTAATACGATAAAAAATCTCTTTTTCACAAAAATCCTGTTTTATTTCATAAGTATGAATAAAAACATGACAAAAAGGATAAAACGTGTGCTTATTCTTGATAAAAATATCAAGTAATAGTAATTTAAACTATTGAGACTTCTTTTTAAAATGTCATATTTCGAGAAAAGGTGACAAAATCACATTTTCTCAAAAAAAATAGTCCTGAAAGAACAAAATCTATCTAAAATGGTAAAATGTATTTGGATGTTTTCTGTAATAAAAAAAAATATAACCATTTGACCATCGAATGTGAATTTTTGTGAACTTTGAAGAAGAGGGGGGGGGAGAATGAAAAATCACAAATAAATACATAAATGTCCGTTTTATACTGATTCGGACTTGGTCTTCTGTTAATTTGACATAAAATGCATTTATGCATTGATAGTATATTTACGTGGATAGTGACAAGGCACAGGCACTTGATTCTGCTAAAAAAAATATACGGTACCCAGATACTAAAAATACCATTTATTAAATATTATTAGTACATTTTGTATCTGGGTATATTTTTTTACCAGAAACAAGTGCCTGTGTGACAAGGTCCTGCGAGTCGACAATGCCCTGTCAGGCCACTTGCAGGTAAAATCGGCACCTGGTCATTTCGGCACCTATCTACATAGTCAAATTGGCACTTAAGGCTGGTTAGTTCAGCACCCGTCATGATCAATTCGGCACCAGAATTAAAAATAATTTAGTAATAAAATATTTATATAAAAATAAAAAAATTAATATTTCTATACAGTCAATCACAATTTTTTTTTAGTTATTACGATTAAATTTGAGTTGTGTTTATAATCAAGGATTTATATAGTACTATATAAATCCTTGGTTTGATTAAATTGTTCTATCTGTCATTGTTATTTATGATATTGCAAAATAAATAACATTAATAAATACAATTTATTATCTCTGAATATTGTTTCTTCGTTTTTTTATTATTATTATTATTATTATATATCCTCGTGTATTGTGTTTTCGACCTACTAACATATTTCCGGTGATTTCTCTTGTATCTAGTTGAAACCAGACATACCTTTTATTCTAGAGTTAGTAAGTACTCTTGCGCATAATATCATATTAGTAAAATAAAATTTGCTCATAAGTTAGTTTTTAATTCGAGTTCAGAATATCTACGACGCTTTTGTTTACAAAAAAAATGACGTCTTGTGTTTTCGACCTATCTAATAAACCGACTCATACTCGGTAAGGATGAGATGTACATTGCACAAATCCGGAATTGCTTGTGATTTGATGCCAATATTTATTGCATACGATTTTATATGAAACTTATTTATTTTTTCATAAAAGGGGAGGAATAAATAACTAAATGCTATAAATAACGTAATCAAGGTTTTATTTTATCTTCACAACATCCACACCAACTCTTCCTGAAACTCTATCTAACAGTGTTGATTATATAGGGATTGCATATACACTTTAGAAGCTTTGTACACTCCCATATTCTTATTTAGAATCTTCGATAACGCAGTGTGTAGAGATGTTGGTGAATATTGTCTATAACCCCCCCCCTCCTCCTAGATTGCTGTTTCTAAAATAAAAAAAAATAATAATACCAAGTAAAACCTGTAAGGATCATCCAATTTTCCGTATCTAAAATATATTTTTGTATGACTTCTGACCGCATGACAATTACGTGACTGAATAACAGAGAGTTGAACTAGACATAATTATCCTCGTGTTATGGGTTTTCGACGTATTATCGATTTTCCGATCTGGCGATTGACAGTGTTAACCCTTAATTCATATGACGATTGGAATGGCTAGTTAAATATTTCTTTGTACATAAGATTGTTTGAAAAGCCATTCTTGTATTTTAATATACTCTCGATTATCTGTCAACTTCTGCTGTCAGTAAATGGCGTCACATGTTTTCGTCTTAAGTAAAAACAGGGCCGATATACGGGATGGAAACGAATATAAAATCCGTAAATGGCTGGTTTTAAAATTTCATGGTTCTGGCCATCTATAAATCATACTACATCTAAATAAAATAACAGAATGTTTGAAAATGACCACTTTCAAAATTGTGTTCACTTTTGTTGTTTTTTTAGTGCTGAAACCAAAATGCACTGCTGTTGACGTGCATTTTATATACATTTTAAGAAACCGGCACGTTTCAGTCAGCTCTTTTGTTTACAAGTACGATAAGTGACACCATGACAATCACACGACAGGTAGAGCAGGTGTCTGAGATGCAGACGACATAGTTAAATTTTATGTAGCCTTTCAGGATTTTTTTCCAGCTACTTTATAAATGAAGTAATTTTTTGGCATTACGAAACAAGGTTCAGTAGGTAAGTTAACTATTTTTGGTACTTATGTCTTTAAAAGCAATCTTAAACATTTTTGAGACGTCACGTTGCCATCCTGTTTACTATCTAGAAATAGTAACCGGAAGACAGCTAAAAAATAACACGTGTAAATCAAAATAAAATGGATGAGACGAAAACATATACCGATACGATAATAACATCAACCATTATTCTTGGATAGTTATTGATCTTGATAAGATTCTTTCAGAAGAAAGAAAAGGCATTAGTGAAACTAGCTGCGGAACCGTAGCCCTTATGGTCCTTGGCCAGTTTTCCGATATTTGCGGACCATAGGGCTACGGATTTCACCCTATCAAAAACTTTCGAAAATGCGCGGTGAAAATTTTGCGCACCTTTTTTTGCAAATTATTGTCATGAAATCGGGTCCGATAACGATCAAACATATATGTATCGTTTCGTTAGATATTTATCTACATTCTTCTATACTTACTTACCTATTAATATTCATTTCCAGCTCGTAATCATAACAACTGTCTCGATATTACCACAATGAGAAGATGGCGGAACGAAGTAGGCGGGATCAGTTAATATCGAGACATTTGTTATGATAACGAGCTGGAAATGATTGTTAATAGGTAAGTAAGTATATAAGAATGTAGATAGATATCTCACGAAGCGAAATATATATGGTTGATCGTTCTCGCACACGATTTCATGACAAAAATTTGCAAAAAATCGGTGCAACTTTTTCACTGAGCATTTTCGAAAGTTTTTGATAGGGTGAAATCCGTAGCCCTATGGTCGGCAAATATCAGAAAACTGGTCAAGGACCATAAGGGCTACGGTTCCGCAGCTATAGTGAAACTTTCAAAAATACACTATCAAATGAAAACAATGTTTGTACTTATATCTACTAGCTTTATTTGCAGCATCGTTGCCACACGTGTTTCTGTTTGTTGTTATATCTAAGTTTAGCAGCCGACCATGACGTCACGATGTCATGCGCTAAATATAGGAAGTAAATAAACATTAGGACGAAAACATGATACGAGGCGATACAGTGTGAAGAAGAATATGAATATTTTTCCAATGTACAAATGAAAAAAAAATATACATAGGTTCCGAATTGACTATCGTCAGGTGCCGATTTGACCAAGAGCCATTTAACTTGGGGCCGAAATGACTAACCTAGGTTCCGATTTTGACTAGGTGCCGAAGTGACTTGAATATTCGTCAGGCCTATGCTATGGTTATCATCCTTGATGATCCTATTTACATATCATGTCCTCATCAAGAGAGTTAATAAAGTGTGAAAGAACATTTTCAAATAGTTCGTTTAATCATTTACCAAATATTGTCTCCTTTTCAAATAATGTTGAACAGTTGCTCCTATTTGTTCGTGTCGAACACGCTTCATTCTTAAATCATAGGTAAAGGCAGGGGATGTCATAGGGAAAGGGGATGGAATCGGCAAATAACATGCTAGAAAATGGCCGATTTTACCATTCGATGTCTCTCTGGATTTTATAATAAGTAAAGGAATTCTCGTCCAGTTCGCGTATATCGAGAAACTTTCTTTTAATTTAGTTTTTTTTATTTAGAATCGACCGAATTAAGTCGGAACATACCGAAGTATCATTATAATATTCGGAAAAGACCGTAGGAAGTTCTGCAATATAATTATAAAACTTACTTATATGGTTTTTGACGGCGACTTTCCAAATGGGAAATTGCGCCCATAAAAAAAATGTTGAATTTGAAAATTCTTATATTACTTACTTTATAAATATTTAATAATTATCGTGAGTTAAAAGAAAAGGATGGAGGATAAAATGGTGTTATATATGAACCAATATAGCCGTCATTAATACACTAAGCATTAGAGATATTGAAAAATTTCTGACACATCCCAGTTTAATAGGTATAGTGTATCGTATTGAGTTGGGTGCTATGACCTTACTCTGGATACACATTAACCCTATATTGTTGTAAGTGAGGTACTTGACATCGATGATATCTCCGCGCAAAAATTTCCAAAGTTGGTATTTTAATACAGAATAAAAAAAAAAGAAGAAAAATATAAGACTTAATAAATTAGTTAATAGACTAATTTGGTGTATTTAGGAGTTATACCAAAATGTATAATATTACTACGTACTGAAGCTGCCAGTTTATGTTTGGGTTGTTGCCCCTTGCTCAGTGCGGATAAACGGAAGCTTATAGTGCTTCCGCATGCCCACACTGACCATGTGCCAACTAACTTGAATAATACTGCGCCCTCTATCGGCACTATCGCTGGATGAGCGACCAGCGGGAGCGTAATATAACGACTGGATTATTCGGGTTATGTGCCAACAAGGATCCCAAACACCACATGGCAGCTCGATATATAGACGATTACTTTTAGTTTGAGATATATGGATGTCAAGTCCTAACATGCTAAGGTAAATTGCTAGGATATATTATATATATATACATAATCCCAGATTAGTAAAATGGAAATGACCGTAGAAAGTTCGGCAATATAATTATAGAAAAGTGGGCGTTGATTATATAAATAAATCCAAAAGTTCTTCAAGGTAGGTATATTTAATTTAAATAATTGCAACTATAATATTCTTATAAATATGAACCTAAAAAAAGTTATTGTTTAATATTGATAACAATTTAAAAATATAACAATTAAATGCAAAAAGTTGAATTAACACTAATTATTGGGGAAAATGCTTTTTAAGGAATTTGATTAAAGGGAGATAATCATAGTACTGTATAGTATTATAAAATTACTACTGAAAAAAAAAATGAACCAATATAGTGATTAACACAGTTAGTCTATAAGCTTATATATTTGGATGAAGTGTTAACTATGTTAGATATCTACGTACCATTAGTTGTTTACAAAATACACTGATATATATAATTATTGTTTGTAAACAAACATCTGCTTTGCATAATCATAAATCCTCGGATTTACCTTTTTCTAAGAAGACACGTGTTTTTTAATTAATTTATTTTATAAACATATATAACTTATATTTTCTGTTTATATATATATTTATTAAGGTAAAAATACCTTACAAAAGAACAAAAAACCATTCTTTGTCTTTGTCTTTGTCTTTGTACAGGTAAGATTCCTCCGGAATTCGGAGCACTCCAATTATGGATAAAATTGATAAAATTGAGCCTGACTTAACGGGCACATACTTATAGTATACGTATTTACAGTTATGGTAAAAAATATTAAGTTGTAGTTAAAAGTTCACCGTTTCCATGTTGTGCAAGTTCGGTTAGTGACATAAAAACGTATTTACATCCAATTCTAAAAAGTATAAAACGTGTACTGTAAAATTGTCGTTTCATAAAAGTATTACAATTAATAGCATTGTTAAAAGTCCATTCCGCTGTTTAGCTATTCATATTAGTAAAAACGTATATACACACAGCACTAAAAGATAAAAGCGCGGTCATAATTTGTACAAATGTTCTTTCCTTCATGCGCTCTTCGATTACAGCAATTCATCCGACGTTGTTAAAATAATATGACTCATAAAAGATAAAATCATCATTTAAATATGCTTATAACCAGTTAAAATGTAAAACGATCTCTTTAACGAATGGATCGGATGCTGGACACAGTAAGAGGATAAAATATGCTATTAGCTGACTTATATAAGTTTGATCAATACCGCAAATACAGTTCTAGAAATGCACTATTAACTATTGCCTTTCTACATAATGTTCTTAAGTATTTCAGT
>MJUT01014807.1:53328-85193 GCA_002080005.1 Gigantidas platifrons | reverse complement strand
CTGATGCTATAAATGCTGTAAATTTACTAGATGCATGTTCAGTGAAACCTCTCTGTAAGCGATTTGGTGTCGGATATAGCTGTTTTTCTAATCGCTCTTTGATGACTGACTCAATAATTTTTGAGAACGTGTTTGTAACGACTATGCCTCTATAACTCCCTGGTAAAGTTTTGTCCTTTTTCTTTTTCAATACTGGTGTTAAGATGCCACTTTTCAAATTATCCGGAATATTAAGCTCTTCAAATATTTGGTTGATGACATTACAGATTTCTGTTGCCAATTCATCATTTGCAAATTTAAAGTGTTCTGCTTGAATTCCATTTTCATCAGCAGCTTTCCCATTATTTAGTTTTCGGATAGCTCGTTTTACTTCTGCTTCTGTTGCTGGTGGGATTTTCTCCTTATTGGCTGTTATGTCTGCTATGATGTCATTTTGTATTGTGCAGAGGCTGTTCCGTTCTAGGTCAAATTTGTTTCCGTCCAGATTAGGAGTAGCTAGATTTTCAAAATGTATTTTCCAGGCTTCCATGATATTACTTTGGTTGTACTCAACATTGTCTATGACCAGTGTGTCAGTATTTATTACCGAGTTGCTTCTCTGCATCCTCAGCAATTTGTGGAACGTTTTACTATCGTCATTCAGAAAAATTTGTCAAACTAAAAATAATCCTGATTCTGATCCGAACTTAACAGCAGCTCGCTGGTAAAATTTGGCCCATAATTTGATTATATTTTACTTCACATCCAAAATTTCACAAGAAGACGTATGTTGAATGTAAAATAATACAAGCCTCCTTGTGAAATTATATATTTCAAACTATTACATCCATATTTTGTCACAATATATCCATAAATAAATGTCTGGCAAACTCATTTACCTAACACGATACTCAAATCTAGCAACAGTTTTTGGCTGTAATGGTTGAGTATATAGCCAAGGGAGATAATCGTTTCTGATGCCTGGTAAAGAAAAGGAATCGCAAATAATGATACTAGACAATGGCGGATTTTCCATTCGATATATATCTCGGTTCTTTATCAATCGTAACTACTCGGCCATTCTTGCTACACTGCAAATTGCAGGATAGCGAAAATGGCCGAGTAGTCACGATTGGGTTCTTTATAACCTGCTGATCGCTACATCTGGATTAACATTCTCTATCGAGAGTTTAGTCCAGTCAATCTATCGAATATTTAGCAGAACCTCAAAAAAATTGCAACAGAAATCATTTTAACTTTTTTAAGCTAGAAGCAAATATGAAAAATCGGCTTTGGGCTGAGTATGGGAAAACTGTCATTTTGGGGTAAAATATCGATTCTTCAACAAAAAATCGCGGAAAACTGGAAAACTTCAAATATTTTTATTTCTCATGAAATATGCTTAGTAGAAATATATCATATGAAAAAACGTGGGTAGGATGAAACAATAAAAATGTAGGGAGTAGATACTAGCGGAAGCCACACAATTTTGGGGGAAAACTGGATTTTTTTTTGGAAAAAATCACTAAATACTGGGAATTTAATTTGGGTCCATGCCTGTCAATATAAAACGTAAAAGAGATATATGATCTTTTGTAATTTCAAAAGAAGAAGATCGATTTTCATCAACATCTTATTTGTATACTAGTATTTGAAAAGAATAGGGGAAATCGCGATAATTTGACATTATCAACATACATGAAAATCAGGATATTATCATGCACTCATTCCGTAAACAAAATCTATTAATCAAAATCCTTGCTACAGCTAAAAACTAAGGATTGTTGTACTTGAACCAACATTATTTCTAAGTACGCATTCTGAGCTTATAAATGATATGACATGTGAATTAATATAAGCAAGGATCATATCCTACTATATAAATCCTTGATATAAGTCATTTCAAATAAATATCCATGTGCCCTGTTAAAGTTATTCCAAATCATTTTGGTCCTCTTCAGCTTCAACTTGTTCGGCATTTGAGCAACTACGACTCCTGCAGTCAGTACAAGCTGTAGTACATTGGAGACCATGTTTTCGACAGAAACAACGACGATTGTCACAATTAGATTTGCACTTACAACGAATGTGCGACACTAACTAACTTTAAAGAAACAATAACTATTTTATTGTTAAATGTGATTACAAAAGTATTGGATAAAAAAAATCGATTAAAAAAGTATTTAATTCAATTCAATATTTTATTTAAGTCTCATCTCTCAATTACAGGTCATAATACACAAATAAAACAATCATACAACAATAAATTAGAGAGCCATTCTTTACAGAATTATAAGAGACTATAGTGAAAACAGTATCTATAGCACAACTATATAAAACAATCCTATATCAATATATTACATACATATACATGTATATACAAAATCAACATTATCTACAATATAAAACATTTCTTCTTTCATTTAAAATTAAATTACAGGTTTTGGCACATATCCTTATCATATTAAAATCTGAGAATAAAAACACTAGTTTCTGATTATCATTAAAAGACAACAAAAAAATCCATTAAAAGTACAAGCAATATTAAATAAATGATCTCTAAAAGTACTATAAAGGGGACACCGTAATAAAACATGAACTTCGTCCTCAACTTCACCCGAATACACACTACACATTTGCTCATTTAACCTTAAAAGTATGTACTTTTTAACTCCAATACTTCCCGAATTACTGCCACTCAGAAACCTTTTGCCAATCAGAATTCAGAAATCTTATCGTAGACCACACCTCCTTTAATCTGGAATTTCGAGCTTGCAATGAATAGACGTTTTTATTCTTAAAAACATGGGCGCTGCCATTATCGACTTCCGAGTGTGTCCGCCATTAGTAATATACAAAAATATTATGTTCTCGGGGTTTATCGATACGCTAATGTATGGTTTCTCTAGTACAGGTGTCACAATATACTGTTATTTCGGCTTGAAATTCAATGATAACACCTGCTGTGAAGTGATTTGTAAACGGAGATATAATGACAACAAATAAATTACCTTGGATGTATTATTATTTTTTTTTTAATTACCGTTATTTTTCCCATACAAAATCAGTATAAATCCTACTGCATGCACTTTTATTTTATTTTTTTTATTTTTTTTGCTTTTCAAGCATAAGAAAAAAGGGGTAATCAAATTAATATTTTGTATGAAATTAAAAAGTAAATATATAAATTATAATATACGCTTTTTGAAATTATTACTATACGATTTAAAATGAAGACTTATAAACATAGATACAACATGCAACTATTTTGCGTTTTCGTATTTCAAGCCGTCTTCAAGTTGTGTCCTTTGCAAGGTTGATCACTGTGGTTATAAAAGAAATATGTATGTTGTGGGAATATTTTCTAGGTGATCCGAATTAGGTTGTCTTGTAATATACAGGATGTACCCAATATACAGGAAGACCCCCTACTGTGAAACAATCTATTTTGAGATGCCATTCAATGAAAATAACAACCTGACTATATTGTTACATAATAAGAATAAAAATTAGATAAGAAATTTAAATTTATAGAAGATATTTATACACATTTATAAGAAAAAAAATATAAATTTATTTTTTAAGTACAAATAAATTGGAAGATGGCTTGAAAATCGAAAACGCAAAATAGTTGCATTTTGTATGTTTATAAGTCTTAAAGTGAAGTAATAATGATAAAAAGTGTGCCTAACTGATCAGAAAGAACTTAAAGGGACATTCTCTGCCAAATCGTAAATTTTTGTTACCCATAAAAACTATCAGATATGATTGATGCCTTAATAAAACGTGTTTCTGTAACTTATAAATGTTATGAAATGTACGCGCATCGGGGAAAAGGCCTGTAACTGCTCGTGTTTTGAGATCGATCAAGAAATGGACGTCATCTTATTAACTATCAACATTGTTTACGGAGTTTGTCGAATCGTCATTAAATCAGTACAACAATGCACTTATTTCTTATATTTTGTGAATTTTAGTCTGTTAATTACATGTATGAACAACGAACAATGCAAGTTGGCAGTTAATAAGCGACAAAATACAAATAAGTACGTCATAGTCACGTCTTTCAGGATGATAAATACTTCGTAGATTGGTAATTTTAGAGCCCTTGGTGTAGTCTTTTAAGAAATGTAAGAAAAATAGTGATATCTATTTTATTGTTTTAACAGTATTGATGTAAAAAAATATATCGATACAAATATAGGGTGGTGCTTAACTTTTGTCGGAGTGTATATATAAATGTATAGATAGATAGATAGATAGATAGATAGATAGATCATACAATAACAAGATATGTGGTTACCGACAAATTATGGCAACCTTAGATATATAGATATTATAGATATACAACGGGTATACAATGCACTGTGGGATACACAGGTGTTTGTAAATTAAAGTCTGATTACACCGTGGGATACACAGGTGCTCAGGTGCTTGTAAATTAGTCTGATCACACCGTGGGCTACACAGATGCAAATGTTCAAATGTTATGTTTCAAGCAGAATAGTATACAAAGATAAAGATAAAAAGCACCGAATTCCGCTTCACTTTGCACGAATTAGTTCGCCACCCACAAATCCAAAACAGGACTTTACTTTCAATGAAGTTACAGTTCAATTTGCATGTAACGAACTTGCATTATGTATTAATATATTATATACTGGATAATTTAAAATATTCATTTTTCCTAGACGCCGGTGATGTTTTCAAATCAAACAGACCGAACAGGTAAATTCAAATCGAACAGATCGAATAGGTAAATTCAAATCAAACAGACCCAACAGGTAAACTCGTAAATCTCGTGATCGTACACTGTATAAATTGCCCAGGTGAGATATATTGTCAGTCGGCACATGGTTTTTAGCGTGAAGCACACGCTTTGTGAGGAACATGCAGTTTGAGTATTATAATTGTCAATTCAGGACATGGATATTCATAGGCAAAGGTTCATTACGCTCAGTTAAGTCTTTTTGCTTTATTTATGGTTAATTTTAGTCAATTTTGCTGTCGAGATGTGATTTCTTGCTCGCGGTCCAAAATGTCCGGAAATTGACAAATTATGCAAATGTATAGACAATGTAAGTAATGTGTGGGTTCAATATATATTTTGCAGGGGTTTTTATGCCTGGTTTTTGGTTAGTCCTATAACATAGAACCTCGCACGTCGATATTTTCATTTTATATTATCGTTTTATATTCATTTTTTATTGTTTTTGCTATTTTTCTTTTTTTTTTACTATTTTTTTTTATTGTCAATATGGTGCGAGGTCTTATCGGAAGATGGTCAAATCACGTAGCATGTCAAAAAAATAAAAACAGACTATTCTGAGTAAAAAGTTATAAAAGTAGCTTTACTTTACATATTATGGTAATTTAAAGTCTATAATCCATCACATTCATCATTATTCCAGTGTTTTTGACAGCAAGACGTTGATATTCAAATATGGCGGGTTTGAACATTTTAAAAATTTTGAGCGAAACGAACGTTAAATTAACGAGGATTAGTTCCAATGAAGAATACAGCGATAACTTCAGAAACTAAGAGTTACTACTCAACAAAAACATCATATTTAACAAAATACAATTTTGACGGTGAGCGAAGCAATCCTCATTCACCGTGAACAGCATCCCAAATTACAATTTTAGTCCGTTTTGTGACATATTTGTTTCTAGAATCCGTAAATTTAATTAACACTGATTTTAAACTATGGCGGCGGGAGAATGAGTTCGCCTTGGAAAAGTAATCGTCAATTCTAATGGGATTAACGATTCTAGAGATAAGGTAAGTTAATTATTTATTCATTTTTATTGTTAAGGGGTGTAAATTACATGATTCGGGGTGTGTGCAGTGGGTTAACTTGTGAATCTGCTTCCGACTTGAAATGATATCGGAAAGTGCTACGTACATTTTGACATTTCCGATATGACTGCATTTAAAAAAAAAATATGAAAAAATCAGCATGAAAACGTTAAAATTAGATTTTATAAATGCGAAGTCATATATTATAGGACTATGTTTTTGGTATGCTTGTAGCAAAGTTGTTAGCCGTGTAAATGGTGTCTGTATTGAAATGGTACCGATTTTGGTGTACATAAATTGATGTCACAACGCCCAGTATAGGTGATATTATTATCGTTAAGATGCCGTCATAAATTTGGAATATAAGAGTCCGTAAATATTAAACATGAAGTCCGTGCTGAAAACATTTTATTTATGCAGTCATATTAGTCACGGTTCGCTGGATACAACAGTGAAGCGATAGTTTAATCATTCTAGTGTCCTCGTCATCAGTTCAAATCTACAATTTATGTGAAATCAAATCCGTCCGTATTTATAAATGATCCAAGGGGAACAACCCAGTCCAATTTGTGAATTTCTACAGTACCGCAACGTTTTACCACATACCAGAAACACGTGTGTGCTAGATGGTATATTTCCGGCTATAATATGCATACCGTTTATATGCATTGTATTTATTCAGTGTTTTGAATAAATACCATATTTGTTCAGTGTGTTGAATGAATATCGTTTATGTTCAGTGTTGTGAATATTGTATTATTGTGTAGACAATTTCATTGCATATATCATCTGTTTTATGTTTATTTCATATATTTTGTTCATTAAATTTATATGTTTAAATATGGTTTTTGTATGACATTGGCCACCTGACAATCCAAAGAACTTACTTCTTTACATTGCACAAATCCAAATAACAGAAAACTGCTGGAATGTAACTGACTTCATTTTTCGCGAATTAAAGTTCGAAACGCACAATTCCAAAACAGGAATTAACTTTACATGAATGAAAGTTTGACACGCACAAATCCAAATAGGGAAAACCATACAATTTGTCAAATAATTCTTCACGGTGAGCAAATCGTTGTGCGGTACTCTAATCCATTTACACCATAGAAAACACCAGTTTCCAATCATCAAGGCGGATCAGCATCTGAAATTATAAATTCAAAGCCAGCAGCAGTATCCATTCTAAATTATTGGAGAGGGAGGGAGGGTTTAAAATTAAACGCTGACAGTCAACATCCGTCTTGTCTGGTAAGGAATCATTACGTCACTCTAAGCTGTAAACCTAAAACCCTGAATACAATTTCGTAGGCGTATAATCCCGACGCGATAAATGAATTTAAGCATATAACTTAAATTCTGTTATCTCGTACGGGATAAAGAAACAAATATATAAAGTTTTGGCGGTAATTGGCCACAGGTTAATTTCAGATCAATATATATATAGATACTAGATAGATACAATAGCAAGATATGCGGTTACCGACAATTTATGGCAACCTTTTGATTGATGGTAGATAGATATTCAATATCAGATCAATATATATAAATGTATAGATAGATAGATAGATCATACAATAACAAGATATGTGGTTACCGACAAATTATGGCAACCTTAGATAGATAGATATTATAGATATACAACGGGTATGCAATGCACCGTGGGATACACAGGTGCTTGTAAATTAAAGACTGATTACACCGTGGGATACACAGGTGCTCAGGTGCTTGTAAATTAGTCTGATCACACCGTGGGCTACACAGATGCAAATGTTCAAATGTTATGTTTCAAGCAGAATAGTATACAAAGATAAACATAACAAGCAGCGAATTCAGCCAAATTGACAGAGCAAGCAAACTCTTGGTTGCACTGTCAACGCCATGAAATGGGGTATTCCCTTGTATACCTGTGAACCAACACCAAATAAATCATAAAAGCGACAACATATACATCACAAAATGACTATGTGGTCATATCATATGGTTTTTACTTAAACCATTTAGATAGATGATAGATAGATATGTGGTTTTTATTTAAGCCACTTAGATTATAGATACTGAGATATTCAATCAATCTTGTTAAGATGTATACATACTTGAAAACAACTTCAACAAATCAAATAAAACATACAAAAGTAATAAAGGTATAAAACCTAATTAAGGTAAGATAATCAATACCATCTAATTGTTTAATCCTTTAAACAATGACGTGCAACATTTGAAAGATCAAATTCAATAATGCTTTCATTATGAGTACCAAGTCTAGCCAATCCCAAATGGACTCTCCCGTGCTACCAGTTCTTTAACTCAATAAATGGCTTACACAACTAAACATCTGACAGCACTAAGTATGTATCAGCTAAACATATGAAAATAATATATCTATGTACCAACTAAACCTCTGAAAATAATATAAGCATGTATCAGCTAAACATCTGAAATTAATATAAGTATGTATCTAAACCTCTGATAACAAGGTAAGTACATATCATAAGCTTAGTTCCTCTCAGATAAACACCTAGAAAAAGATAAATACACAACTGCTAAGTGTCTGATAATAAGGTTAGTAATTATCAGCTAAACATCTGAAATAAAACATCTTAAATTAAGATAATAACATAACAGCTTAACATCTAAAATAAGGTAAGTTTATATCAGCTAAAACATCTGGTAATAAGATACTACAAAATGTACATAACAGCCAAACATCCGATAAAAAGATCAGTAAATACCAGCTAAACATCTGAAATAATATAAGTACATACCAGCTAAGCATCTGATAGTGAGATAAGTATATATCAGCTAAACATCTGATTATAAGGCAAGTGCATATCAAGTAAGCATCTGAAATTAAGATAAAAACGTAACAGCTAAACATCTGATAATAAGATAAGTTCATATCCGCTAAGCATCTGAAATTAAGATAAGTACATATCAGCTAAACATCTGATAATAGGGCAAGTGCATCAGTGATTGGGATTAGAGGGGCCATGTGCCATTTATCATATTCCATCAGAAAATGTCCCATTGAAATCAGAAATATTTACAAAGAATGTTAAAGAATGATCCATTGAAATTCTGAATGTCAATAGAAAATGTCCCATTATTAAAATTTTAATCCTAAACACTGGTGCACATCAAGTAAACATCTGAAATTAAGATAAGTACATATCAGCTAAAACATCTGATAATAAGGTAAGTGCATATCAGCTAAACATCTGAAATTAAGATAAGTACATATTAGCTAAACATCTGAAATTAAGATAAATACTTATCAGCTAAAACATCTGATAATAAGGTAAGTACATATCAGCTAAACATCTGAATTAAGATAAGTACATATCAGATAGACATCTGATAATAACATAAGTACATAAGTAATAATCAGCCAAACATCTGATAAAATTATAAGTTCATATCAGCCAAACATCTGATAATAAGATAAGTTAATATTAGATAAGCATCTGATATATTATAAGTTCAAATCAGCCAAACATTTGATAATAAGATAAATTATTATTAGCTCAGCATCTGATAAAGATTTAAGTACATATCAGCCAAACGACTGATAATAAAATAAGTACATATCAGCTAAACATCTGAAATTAAGATAAATGCATATCGGCTAAACATTTGAAATTTAGATAATTACATACATATATCAGCAAAACATCTTATAATAAGGTTAGTAATTATCAGCTAAAATTGCTAATAATATAAGTACAGATCAGCTAAACATCTGATGATAATATAAGTACATCTCAGCCAGATATCTGATAATAGGATAAGTTCATATCAGCTAAGAATCTGATAATATAAGCACATCTCGGATAAACAGCTGAAAATAAGATAATATACATCAGCTACACATCTGATAAGGTTAGTAATTGTCAGCTTAAGATCTGAAATAAGGTAAGTTCATATCAGCTAAACATCTGATAATAAGATAAATTCATCAGCTAAACACCTCATGATAAAATATGTTCATAAGTACATATCAGCCAAATAAACATCTGATAAAATTATAAGTACATATCAGCCAAACATCTGATGATAAGATAAGTTAATATTAGCTAAGCATTTGATAAATTACAAGTGCATATCAGCTAAACATTTGAAATTAAGATAAGTACATATCAGCTAAACATCTGATGATAAGACAGGTGCATATCAGTTAAACATCTGAAATTAAGATAGGTTCATATCAGCTTAACATCTGAAAATAAGATAATACGCAAGAGGCAAACATCTGATAATAAGAACAGTAATTAACAGCTAAACATCTGAAATAATATAAGTAAATACCAGCTAAACATCTGATAGTAAGTACATATCAGCTAAACATCTGAAAATAAGATAAGTACATATCTGCTAAACAACTGATAATAAGATGTTCATATCAACTAAGCATCTGAAATAAGATAAATAAATCAGATACATGTAAACATCTGATATTAAGGTTAGTAATCATAAGCTAGGATCTGATCTGATAAGAAGATACATTTGTATCAACTAAACATATGAAAATAAGACACTTCATATAAGTGAAGCATTTGATAAAAGATAAGTCCATGCTTGTTTAACGTCTGATAATAAGGTAGGTACAGATCAGCTAAATATCTGATAATAAGATTAGTAATTATCAGCTAAGCATATGATAAATTAGGTAAGTTCATATCAGCTAAACATCTGAAATTAAGATAAGTACATATCAGCTAAACAACTGATAAGAATAAGTAAATATCAGCTGAACATCTAATAATAAGGTCAGTACATCAGTTTAACATCTGATAATAAGTTAGTACATATCAGTTAAGCATCTGAAAATATGGTACATTGTAAGTATACATCAGTTAAACATCTGTAGATAATATAAGTACATAACAGCCAGGCATCTGATAATAGGATAAGATCATATCAGCTAAGAATCCAATAATAATATAAGCACATCTCAGCTAAACATCTGATAATAACCTAAGTACATATCAGATTAAACATCTGATTATCAGATAAATTCATAACAGCAAAACACCTGATAATAAGATAAGTACATATCAGCTAAACATCTGATAATAAGCTTATACATAACAGGCAAACCTCTGGTAAAAGGACAGTAATTATCAGCTAAACATCTGAAATAATATATGTACAAATGTACATACCAGCTAAACATCTGATAATAAGATAAGTTCATATCAGCTAAGCATCTGAAATTGAGATAAATATTTAAGATAAACATCTGATATTAAGGTTAGTAATTATAAGCTAAAGATCTGATCTGGCAAGAAGATACATTCGTATCAACTAAACATATGAAAATAAGACACTTCATCAAGCGAAACATCTGATAAAGGATAAGGACATGCTAGTTTAACATTTGATAAAAAGGTACGAACATATCAGCTAGACATGATAAGGTAAGTTCATATCAGCTAAACGTCTGAAATTAAGATAAGTACATATCAGCTAAACATCTGATAATAATATAAGTAATATCAGCTAAACATCTGATAATAAGGTAAGTACATCAGTTTAACATCTGATAGTAAGTTAGTACATGTTATTTAACCATCTGAAATAAGGTACTACTCATCAGTTAAACATCTGTAGCCCTTTTCACAAAAATTCCTAATTTTTTAGTTAAGATTATTGTACGACAATTCCTTAGTCCTTTAACAAAGAATATCTTAGGACAAATTATAATCTTACGACTAAAATTACACTTACGAAGTTACGATAAAAGAAAACAAACAAAAAAACAACTCCTCCTTAGGTGTACTCATGCAACATTATGTGATAAAGTCAGTGAAACAAAGTTGTCAGATATTAATATAATATACAAGCAAATAAATCTACAATAATACATTTTGTATGTATGTAAAAGTGTGTGTGCAGACTGGCTTCCACAAACCTGTGGCCGAAGGGAAGCAGTGGCGAATAAAATTACAGGAGGTACATGTAATACCAATGAATATAATTTATTTAAAACAATTACAACATAACTCAATATTAACAAAATATATCAGTTCGCTGAAACAATCAATATCTCTAGTTTTATCAATCTTGAATCATATTTCAATGTGTCCATGATCTGATGCATGTCATTCTAAGCACGTGTTCACAGTACTATTTCAACAAAATCCCATGCCCGGACTTGCAGAACTGTGATGTTTTAATATTGGCTTAGATAAGGAAGTGCATCATTTAATTTAATATTATTTTGTGTGTATGTACAGAATCACGCCACGTTGCGACATTTTGGCAAGCATAACTTGGTCTTGGCCTTGGGGGATGGAAAGAAAACAAAACCTAAAGTACACTCTTGATCGAGCAAACAGCCAGATTAAAATTCGTTTATTGTGTCTAAATCAACATTCGATTAAACAAATTAAGGATTTAAACTTGTTGAGCACATGCTTCATAAAAGCTGAACACACTACCAATCTGAAATTACGTCACTAAGCTTACGACACGTGTGATCCAGGGATTCATAATACTAATAGAATCTACCGACTTAATACAAATACAAATATCTCATTAATATACTCCCTGACATTAGGATTAAAACACTTGATCAGAATTTCTGTGACCTTGTTCTTCGATTGCAGATTTAAATTTTTAAAATTAAACGCTGACAGTCAACACCCGTCTTGTCTGGTAAGGAATCATTACGTCACTCTAAACTGTGAACCTAAAACCCTGAATACAATCCCGTAGGCGTATAATCCCGACGCGATAAATGAATTTAAGCATATAGCTTAAATTCTGTTGTGAAGTCCGCTTCCAGCTCGATAGTGTCGCTGATGTCATCGGAATCTGCAAGAAATTTGTTCGCAAAGATCAAGTTAGACCGACATCGATTACACTTAGAATGTGGAACAAGACACCAATGAAACCGTTGGGCGAAGCAAATCTTACCGTGAAGAATCCGAGTACCGGCGACGAAAGAATAGTAACACTGATCGTCGTGCCGAATGGGCACGCGAATCTGCTAGGTTTTAAAACCATACATAATATGGGTCTAATTACCTTGAATAACGAGTAATTTATCGCAAACGTTGTTGTCCAAAACTAGGTTATCTTGGAGTAGCGACTTTACAAGTCAACGACGAAGCTAAACCGAAAACGTTACCGTGCCGAAAATTACCGTTGTCGCTGCAAGATGACGTGAAACGTGAAATCGACAAACTTGTTGAGAGAAATGTTCTCGTACCCGTTACCGAGCCGTCTGAATGGGTAAGCCAAATGGCTGTAGTGCGAAAATATAAAATCTAACGGTAAACGTCGAATCTGTATTGATCCTCAACCGCTTAATTCCCCGTTAATGCCTGAACATTGCTGATTGACGACGCTTGAAGATGTATTTCCGAAACTCACGAACGCACGTATATTTAGCAAACTAGATATCCGAGAGGCGTACTGGCATGTCAAGCTAGGCGAGCATTCGAGACGATTGACCAGGATGAAAACACCATTCGGACGATATCGTTGGGCGCGATTACCGTTCGGATTGAAGGTATCGAGCGAAATATTTCAAAGAAAATTGACCGAAGCAGTTGCTGATTTGAATGGTACGTTTACCATCGCCGATAACATTATCATCGCCGGGTGTGGTCAAACCGACGAAGAGGCTAAGCGCGATCACGAGACGAAACTTTGCAAGTTGTATGCACGATGCAAAGAGCAAAACATTATTCTGAATGATGAAAAGAAAGAAATCGAACTGAAAGAAATAACATTTCATGGACACAAAATTACAAGTGATGGTGTAAAAGTCGATGATAAGAAAGTTAACGCGATTCGTGAAATGCCAACTCCATCCGATGTCGCGGGTGTAAAACGTTTGTGTGGAATGGTGCAGTACATGGCAAAATTATTACCCGATCTCGCGAACGAGATGGAACCGATACGCGAACTGACAAGAAAAGAAGTTCCTTGGAACTAGTTAAATGAGCGTTAGCTAGCATTTCAAAACGTCAAGAAAAAGCTTACGGAAGCTCCGATCTTAGCGTATTTCGATACGAACAAGGAAGTAGTCTTGCAAGTCGACAGTAGCAAGAACGGAGTCGGTGCTGTTTTGCTACAAGACGGAAAGCCAGTAGAATTCGCTTCGCGTGCACTAAGACAGTCCGAAATAAACTGGGCGCAAAAGTAACTCGAGCGTTTCGACCAGTATACATATGGCCGCAAAGTAATTGTATAGAACGACCATAAACCGCTAGCCGCGATTCTGAGTAAACCTGCCGTTTACAAGATATCATGATGAAACTCTTTAGATATGACATTGAATTCTGATTCGTGAAAGGAGTCAATTTAATCGTGGCCGATGCGTTAAGCAGAGCATTCGTGTGCGACGATAACGACGATGATTGTGAGCAACGACCCCGTATCATAACGTGCATGCGTTTGATAATTTTCCGGACGATTGACTTCTTGAAGTTAAGAATGCAACAGAGAAAGACGCGAACTTACAATCCGTGACTGAATTAATCCTAAATGGATGGCAGGAAGATAAGGATCGAGTTCCCAATTCTGCGTTACCATTTTTCGATATGCGTGACGAACTCAGTGTAGTAGATGGCGTTATTGTTAAAGGAGAAGCTATTCTTATTCAGAAAATGTTGCGAGCCGAAATGAAATCGAACTTACATAGTTCACATCTTGGATACGACAATATGATGTGAAGAGCGCGAAACACGATATTTTGGCCGGGAATCGCGAAAGACGTGAAACAACTTGCTGACAACTGTGAAATATGTCAGGAATCGAAACCGCGAAACTGTCACGAAACGCTAAAATAACATGATAATGGTGCATATCCGTGGAACAAGATTGGACTTGACATTTTCGAAATAAAAGGTCGCAGTTATCTGATAGCCGTAGATTATTATTCGAATGTTATCGAAGTTTACTATCTGCCGACAATGACTAGCTCTCAAATTATAGGAATTCCGAAGAAACATTTTGCGCGTTATGGAATACCGTCTACGGTAATGAGTGACGATGGTCCTCAATTCGTGAGTCGTGAATTCGAACTGTTTCTGTCGAACTGGAAAGTTAATCATGCGACATTCTCGCTGGGACATCAACAGTCAAACGCAAAAACCGAAGCTGCCGTGAAAATCGTTAAGACTTTGATGAAGAAAACAGTCAAGGATGGGCGCGATAAGTTCGAAGCGTTATTAGAGAAACGGAATACTCCGACACAAGATACCGGTCTAAGTCCTGTCGAGATGATGTTTGGTAGAAAAACGCGAACAATGCTACCGTTTCTAAATAAATGTAACGAAACCAATCGTGGACTTGAAAACCACAAATTAACTGTCAAGAAACATCATGATAAACGAGCACGTGATCTACCGAAACTAAAAGAAGGACAATCTGTATACTTCGAGCAGAAAGAAAATCACAACTGGAAACTCGTTGTGCAAAATGAAGATGGTGTTAAATATCGCCGAAATCGTGTCAAAATTAGACCCACTGACATTACCGCTAACGTACGTGACCGATCACCACCTCGAAGTGTTACTACTAAAAAACATGTGAACACCGAGAACCATGCGAGAAATGACATTTGCTGAAATAGTGATGACATTAACATTCAACCAACCGAAGTCCGACCAAAACGTGCGACTAAACAGCCGAAGTATCTTGATGACTATTTCAAATATTAATTAAGAAATAAATCATAGAAGCCTGAATGTGTTGGGAGTTTTAACATGGATTGACGGATATTAGTATTTCATCCCGAGCCAGAAGCGAGGGATAAAATTTGCTAATATCCGCCAATGCATGTTAAAACTCAAAACACATTCTGGCTTCCATGATTTATTTCGATTCTGATATGTCTAAGTATACAAAAAAAGGTAGTATACTTTGATTGGAAGACGGTAAGTTATATTTACGCTTGCGGAAAATGTCGCACACAATTTATGTAACTCGAATAATACTGCGCCCTCTATCGGCATTATTCGGGTTACAATGTATTCTGCCAATGGAAAAGTCGGTCACATTCACCGGCGCATGTGTTAATGAGATTATACCGAATGGATAACTCGCTCGTGTGTTAAAAAAGCGAAAGTAGGAGGTCATGTTAGAACTGTAAATAATGTTTTCATTTTAGTATAGACTAGCATAATAGTAGTTAAATTTTTATTTGTGCTTGCTATTCCAATAGTTTATTGTACCTGAATGAACAAATTTCAAAGTTTCATTGAATTAACTGATTGACTTTAAAGTTAATATTTCTTCTTCGATGTTTGTCTGAAATACTTAGATTAAATTTTAAGTTTAAATTAATTTGATGCGAAATTATTTTACTTAAAGAAAGGGGGATGTTAATGAATTCATTTGCTTAAATCTATTCTAGTATTTATAATGATCCTCACGTGCAGCACACGCGCACATATTAATTATACACTCCGGATGTTGTGTCTGTCCTGATTATATTTAGTTAAGAATACACGTAGATAGTTTCTTTGTGTTATGTTATTTCTGCCTTATGCAGTTATTTAAAGTCTCCTGCAAGTAGACAACCATCACAATTAACAATATAATACTTAATGCAGCTATACCATTAAAAGTAATCATATTATCAGTTATATTACAAGTGCTTTAAATCAGACTTGCTTATTACAAAGTGCATTAAATCCGACTTGCTTATTACAAGACTAAGTGCTTTAAATCCGTTCTCCGAACTCTTACCAAATTTGTAATATGAGACAGGTGCTACCTGTAGTGCCAGCGAAGCAAAATCCAAATTATCTAATATTTAAATCATGTAAATCCTAGGGATGATTGAAATAACACATTTAAACAACACAAATAGTTAATTGTTAAGCAAAGGAGATTTTTTGGGCGATATATATCAGGGACGACTTTTTATTAGGGCCGAGATATATCGGGGACGACTTTTTTAGGGACGATCGTTCTTTTGTGACTAGATTTTAAAATAGTCGTTATTGATTTCTTTGCATCATTTCTTCATTTCATTATTATTCGATTTTTTCAATTAACGATTTTCGGGAAAGGGGACTTGAACATGACAATAAATAGCAGACAACGAGAAGACGTGATCTCGCTGCCACCATAACGAGATTATCCGCCGCCATATTGTCTGTACGGATGTCTCCAAGGATACAGGAAGTAGTTCTTGTGAACAAAAGATTTTTAGGCCATCAGTATATTTTTTTTTTCTCGATATTTCTAACATAAGTGACAGCTTCGCTGGCATAATATGATAATAACTGTTACCTAACTTGGGACGAAGTCCAATAAAAAATTGTAAACAATAACATGAGACATGTGCTACCTGTAGTGCCAGCGAAGTAAAATCCACATTATCTAATATTTAAATCATGTAAATCCTTGGGATGATGGAAATATTAATTTTACTTACTTTTGTGTACTTTTTTGGAGTGTACTGTAGTACAATGAAAGGATGCTCTTTCCATCTATTGAAACAGGCATGGCCATGAATGGTCGCGAATCTGAAAATTATTTGCCAATTTCACGCTCATTCAGTGCATCAAAATAGTGTCGAAATTTTTTGGGGCGAGATATATTGGGGACGACTTTTTTTAGGGCCGAGATATATCGGGGACGACTTTTAACATTCATAACTGGAAGTAGATCCAGATTACTGCACATCAGATTTTCTGCAGATTTAGCCGTGTATTGGTTTCCGGTGTGTCATTTCCGGTGCATGAAATTTAAGCCATTAGTGATATGGATCTGGAATCAAAATATTGCTATTTCTACCATAGTTGGGACTTCGTCATATATTATTCTCCAATCAAAAAGTTAGAAAATATTTTCATCAATAAAATTGTTAGGCAAAAGCGTCCATAGTTACAAAAGTAGGTCAATAGCGATCACATACGACTTCGTCGGGTAATTCGAGTCACGGAAAAGCCCCTGAAATACCGAAAAGCCCAAAAAAACACACCGAAAAGCCCTATTTAATATAACTAAACCCCTTCAAATGTTGCGAAAACACAAAAATGTAGGAAGATATGATCATGTATAACTAAATAATGGCGGCTGATATGAACTTGCTATACGAGGGAATTTGATATAGCATTATATAGGTAGATGATATGATATGATATTTACATGCAAAAAAGAAAGAATGGAAAAATATGAAAGTTTTTAATTGGAAAATAAAAGCTGTGTATTGGTCTGACTGTTATTAAATATTTGTTGTTATTTATATATATTACAAATAAGAAGTAATAAAAAAATGTTATATTCACATACGAGTTTCAGAAGAAAGAATGGAAGATATTATTAAGAAATATGTATTTATGTTCGACAGCCAGTTCTTGCAAATAAATAGCAAGGAATGGAAGAGCCCTCACGCCACGTCAAGGCCATGAACAATGTGATGGTTGGACCCCCTCCCCCCAAAGAATTTTTAAATAAATAATTTAATATAAAAAATAATAATAACAAAAATGAATAGAGGTAATAATCGAAAAAGTGTAGTGGGCTTAAGAACATACAATATTCGTTAAGTTTCATATAGATTTTGGTACACTACAAATATACATAAATAATAAAAGTAATGATCCAAAATATATACCCAGTTATTTTACGAACACCCAATATTATTAAATTTTAATCAGTTTTTATTTTGTTTTATTTTGATTAAAGATTTATGAGATAATGAGTTATGTAATATAAAAATAATTATTCTATATTATTTTATAATTTTATAACTAATTAAAACTATAGAAAAGGATTTGTTGCAGCTACGTGTATTTAATTTGATACTCACCTCACGTGCAGCTACCTTTATTTAATTTAAAACTACTAAGATATCCTACACAAGGTACGGGCATATCGTCGTAGTTCGCGAAAAAGTTATTTAGATTTTTATAAGAAATTTTAAAACTATTAAGATATCCTACACAAGGAACGGGCATATCGTCGTAGTTATTTAAATTTTATAAAAAAAAGTTTCGGTTTCATGATCGTCTACATAATGTTTTCTCAATAATGGTACAAAGTGGTTTGGAACGAAAGGTCCTGGGGTATGTTGCATTTGAGTCCACATAAAATACATGTTAGTGTTTCGGAAGCGTTGACTGCTCGGCCACAAACTTTCCTGGAATACGGTTGTGATACAAATTCCATTGAAAGGTGTGGTGGATAATAAGATATGATTGGAATGTTCATTGCGGCACTTAATGCATAGATATGCAAAAGGTCTGCATAAGCACCTAAAGTTCCTACGTCATATGCTAATTGTAGGTAGGTCGCAACCACAATCCTGTTGTCTTGTAGTAAGTCTGTGTATCTACTATCTACTACTACTGCATCATAAAACATGGGAACATTTAATATTTCTAGAAGCGTATAAATCCGTAATAGGATGTGGAATGCTTCAGATCCAGCGAGCACCCTGGATACGACTCTATAAAGGCAGTTACCATCACCTTGGGTTTTGGCTGGGTAAGCGTCCTGCAACACAACGGAATGAAATTTATTCAAGATGTCAACGGATACAGGATCCACAACTCCACTTATGGCATCGGTAGACATGGGGTGGCTTGTCCATAGGTCTTCAGTAACAGTCGTTCAGACTTTGGTCCGAACATCTCTTTGTTTGCTGCCAATCACTTCAGCTAACCTGCAAATACATGCATATATTGAAAGTTGGGTGCAAGATGAATTGCATATTTTCATCAAGGCAATCGAAAGATAAAAAGGGTTTTGCTATAAAAGAAAAGAGATAAAACTGTCTCAATATGCAGACGATACACACATTTTATTAGACGGTAGTGAAAAATCGGTCCGCAATACAGTAAATTTATTAAATAATTTTACAAAAATTAGTGGGTTGAAAGTTAATTATAATAAATCGGAACTAGCGCCACTGGGTGGATCTCGAATGGAAATTTACACACATAATTTCTCACCAGGTATGAAAATTACAGTTGAAAAAATAAAAATATTGGGAATCACTATACCAACAAATGGGAAATATGAAGACTTGATAAAGTTAAATTATGAGTAGAAAAAGGTAAAAATAAAAAATATCATTCAGTCATGGAGTAAAAGAAGCTTGACTTTATTTGGAAAAGTAACAATTATAAAAAGTTTAACTGTGCCACAGCTAACATATCTCTTATCTGTATTTCCAAATCCAGGACAAAACTACCTTAATGATATGAATAGCTTAATTTTAAATTTTCTCTGAGATAATAAACCGCCAAAAATAAAGAGGGAAGTAATTTTACAAAAGACAAATCAAGGAGGTTTAAACATCACTGATATATATACTTACAGCAAATCTGTGAAATTTCAGTGGGTCAAAAAGCTGTTGGATAGTTCATTTGAAGGCTCTTGGAAGGATATTATAAAATTGCGATATCACATATTTAATCAAAATTTTATTTTTTAATTGTGATCTAAATACATCTGATATTGACAACATAACAATGAAAGATATATTTTGGACAGATTTGTTGAAATTTTTCTTTGAATTAAATTAAAACGAAAAGATACCTCTTAGTGTTGACAGTATTATTTAGTATAATTCATCTCTAAAAATTGAAGGAAAAACACTTTTTTACAAAGAATTGTTTGATAATAATATCATATTTATCAAAGATATCTTAGATGAAGAAAATAAATTTAAAACTTATGATGAATTAAAAAATCAGTTTAATTGCAAACTTAACTTTTTGAAGAACTTTAGTCTAATATCCATGATTAAAAGTAAGAATGTAGCAAACATAACAAATGCAGAATATAGAAGCCATTTAATTAACACAATTCTGAATTGAAAGAGCTTATCAAGGGAAATATAGAACAAACTCAGCCTACGAGAAGATTTAGAAGTTGATTCTATAAAAGGCATTTCTAAGTGGAAATCAGATATGGAGACAGATATTAATTTCAGTGGTGTCTTCTGTAATTTATATCTTGTCACAAATGATTCGAAGCTAATAAAATTCCAGTACAAGCTTCTTCATAGAGCTTTACCGACAAACACATTCTTGGTTAAAATTGGGATAAAGAATTCGGACCTTTGCAACTTTTGTAAAGATGCCTCTGACTCAATTCTTCATTATGTCTGGCTTTGCCCTGTAATAAAACTGTTTTGGAATCGGATAAAAACCTGGTTAGAAGAAATTGTTCATATTCCTTTTGAGTTAAATAAATATGGCAAACATAGTGTTTATTATAAATGTCAATGAATTCGAGATCATAGAATTTGTGATGCTATTCACAAAATATTATATCCATTGCTGTAAGTAGTCAAATAATTTGCCAACAATAGAAGTACTTAAAACAAAATTAAAATGTAGGGAAAAAATGGAGAGATAAAATTCAATTTTTAAGGATAAGTTGAAAGACCATGAAGATAGGTGGCTGAAATTACTGTAATTTAGCATTGTTATTGCTGTTCTATGCCCTTACATTTGTAGCAGAAACAAATTATATTAACTATTTGCAACAGTTTTATCATTCTGATCTTTGTAATCTTAATTTTTAGATTAATTTATATATTTATAAGTATATAATGGTTTGGGGGGATAAGGGTGATAATTACAATTACAATTGACTTCAGAAAAAAAGTTGTTATCTAATGAGCACACAAATAGCAATAACTGTCAATTACACCTATAATATGTTTGTCTTGTTCTGTGCATGTGATGTGATGAATGTGTTGTCTGTATAAAAATGAAAAATTACAAAAAAAATTAATAAAAAAAATGTCATCTGTATAATTATTTTTAAATATTTTTGTGGTATTATACTGTAATGTAATTTTATATTGATTATATGTAACAATATCCTTAGTATTGGTTCTGTTTTAAATGTTTGTGTGTATTGCATTACTCTAATGAAGTATTGATTTTTCGACGTACAACAGAAGCAACTAAGTCACATTTATCATTTATTAAATTTTAAACGTAACAGATGCCAACTTTGTTTATTCAACGACTTAGTTTAATATTTAACTAAGAAGCTGGACGGCGGAAATGCATAGAGGTTAGTGTCAATCAGTAATTAACCTTTTCAGTTACAGTCATTGAACATAATTTTTCGTCACATTTGAGGACATGGCTTTGTGAAGGTGGGGGACACGGATCTGAAGCGGCAGTTTCAGGTAAGCTGGTGCGAAATCATAAATAATAGCATTATTACAATTATTTAAAATATATGACTTATTTAGCGGAACACCAGGTTCATTTCGGGAGATGTTGATCCCATTTTACCCACGTTATTCCTCCGGTATATAGGTGAACACTTCTGCAATGTATGACGAGGGTGGTCAAAATTGAAAATTATCACAAGTCTCCGTCAAATTTTAACTAATTTAAGGCTCGATGCACATACTTTCAATGACATATGTCATTTAAAAAGTCGTCCGCGTTAAATGCAACCATTATTTCAAACCATCAACGCAATATAAGAAGCATACGATCGAATTGTCTCTCGCGTTAAATTGTGGCGTATGTGGAAAAATATTTGTGACGCCAGGGGATAGGGCTCACATTTTAAAAACAAGGATAATTATGTATAATCCTTTTTATCAACAATAAAACATCCCACATTTGTAATGAATAATCACTTCAGAGTACATATTTCAGTGAGGGATTGTGTTAAAGAACATTGTGTACTGTAATCGTAATTTTACACTTCAAAAGTCAACAGTATTTTATTTAGACTGAAATCTGTTATTCTGTATGTAGTAGTACAGTTACCGAAACAGAATATATTTTCATGAGGTACTTAGAACAAACAAGTGTTTTAATATCCGAGGTCGACGGACAATGGCAATATAATACTTTTTTGTTCCAGTAACCATGAACACCATTTTGATCAATAAAACATTCATATGGTTACTTGACATTATGTCGATAATGTTTACTGTACCGCTTGATTAATATTGCATGACTTGTGCTACGCAGTCATGTTAAGGCAGTCCACAAAAGAACATCCATATAATTATTTTTAATTATGTTTGTGGTATTATACTGTAATGTAATTTTATATTGATTATATGTAACAATATCCTTAGTATTGGTTCTGTTTTAAATGTTTGTGTGTATTGTATAACTCTAATAAAGTATTGATTTTCCGACGTACAACAGAAGCAACTAAGTCACATATATCATTTATTATATTTTAAACGTAAAAGATGCCAACTTTGTTTATTCAACGACTTAGTTTAATATTTAACTAAGAAGCTGGACGGGGGAAATGCCTAGAGGTTAGTGTCAATCAGTAATTAACCTTTTCAGTTACAGTCAATGAACATAATTTTTCGTCACATTTGAGGACATGGCTTTGTGATGGAGGGGGACACGGATCTGAAGCGGCAGTTTCTGGTAAGCTGGTGCGAAATCATAAATAATAGCATTATTACAATTATTTAAAATATATGACTTATTTAGCGTAACACCAGGTTCATTTCGGGAGATGTTGATTCTATTTTACCCACATTATTCGTCCGGTATATAGGTGAACACTTCTGCAATGTATGACGAGGGTGGTCAAAATTGAAAATTATCACAAGTCTCCGTCAGATTTTAACTAATTTAAGGCTCGATGCACATACTTTCAATGACATATGTCATCTAAAAAGTCGTCCGCGTTAAATGCAACCATTATTTCAAACCATCAACGCAATATAAGAAGCATACGATCGAATTGTCTCTCGCGTTAAATTGTGGCGTATGGGGGTAAACTATTTGTGACGCCAGGGGATAGGGCTCACATTTTAAAAACAAGGATTTTTACATAATTATGTATAATCCTTTTTATCAACAATAAAACATTCCACATTTGTAATGAATAATCACTTCAGAGTACATATTTCAGTGAGGGATTGTGTTAAAGAACATTGTGTACTGTAATCGTAATTTTACACTTCAAAAGTCAACAGTATTTTATTTAGACTGAAATCTGTTATTCTGTATGTAGTAGTACAGTTACCGAAACAGAATATATTTTCCTGAGGTACTTAGAACAAACAAGGGTTTTAATATCCGAGGTCGACGGCCAATGGCAATATAATACTTTGTTGTTCCAGTAACCATGAACACCATTTTGATCCATGAAACATTCATATGGTGACTTGACATTATGTCGATAATGTTTACTGTACCGCTTGATTAATATTGCCTGACTTGTGCTACGCAGTCATGTTAAGGCAGTCCACAAAAGAACATCCAAAAAATAACCGTGTTTTTCCTTTTCGGTTCGATACACGCGAAAATGCATTAATTTTACTCATTTAAACCATAAAGCAATAAAATTATGTATGATCTACTCAAAATGAAAAACAAAAAATATTAGGAATCAATCACTAAAACCGAACAGAACAACGGCATGCCGTAGTTTAATACAAGTAATGAAGGAACCGGCGGATTCGGGATATCCTATTCTTGAAGAAAAATGCGTGGCAAAATGTTGAATTTCATTTAATTAAATGTGCGAATAGATTGGAAGGCTAAATAATCAAGAAACCCCTTTTTCCGAGTTCTATGGGATTGTTCTTGCTACGTTCAATCCCTTTATTCTTTGCCATATGAAAATATCGTATCTAATGATCAAGTCTGTTGACTGTTAAAAAATTTCCAAAATCAGTCTTCGGAATGCCTTTGTTCTCTTGCATTTTTTTTAATTTAATAAACAAATGCTAAAAAACGATTATTTTAAAACACTTTAAGGACGTAAGGTTTTTGTAATATCGATTGCGGACGTGTAAATATTCCAGATAAGTTACGTCACAGTAAACGTCATGTATGATGTAATGCAATCGTCGTTTTCATTTTCATTTATTTTTAATAATCAGCGTAGTAGCAATTCGTCTTAAATACATGTTTTACAGATATGCTTTAAAAGAGCTCTCCCTTCTTCACAAATTAATTTGTATTCAGTAGGAAAGCCAGCGTGACAGGAGAGCTCCAAAGTCAAGTCCGAGTTACGTGATTTTTGCTTCATTTTTTATGAAAGATGACGTTCGGTTAAAATGCGTCGGTTTACAATAAATACGTACGCTTGAAATCAATTAAAATATACGGAATATGTCTATGGATAAAAAGAAATTTATTGCATCACTTCAGTTTTTATTTATATAGTGTACAAACATCGAATTTTGCTACTTGAAGTGGATTCAATTTCAAAACAAATGTCGAGGTGGTTCTAATTAAGTGAGAAAATTTAATTAAAACAATATGATGGCTTTCTGTAACATCCATTGCTTGAGGAAATCATCTAGGATTATTGTCATACCGACAACTAGTGTCAATGTCTCGTGGGATGCAATTGTTCCACTTAGTTCTACACCCACCTTGATCGATCGACCATTTGCCAAACATCGAAATTCATTATCTTTCGGAACACATCGGTGGTGTTTCTTAACATCAACAATAAACGACACACAAGCGTACATCCGAAAGAGGATATATTATTTGGGAAAAGGGGGTATATTTTTATTTCTTTGTTTTAATTTTCTTGTATTAATACCATATTTTCACTTTAATTGAATTGTTTGTATTGCAATATTGTTTTAGACATTGAGCATTTTGTAATTTAGACTGGGAAATTACTATTTATCATCACTTCAAATTAAAAAAAAATGCATCCATGATACTAGACTTGTTGGGATGTACACTAATTTCAATTTAATTTAATTTCAATATTATATGAAATTATTTAATAGAAAGAAACAAATGTGTGGAAAAATAAAAGCATGTAAACAAAAATTAAGTGAATTGAAAAATAAGAAAATATTAAAAAAAAACATGTAAAAAAATGAATACATTTTTTACAATCTAAAAAAAAAGAAGTGTAACCTTGAGACAAAAAGAGGCATAAAAAATTGTATTCAGATATATTAACCCTTCCTATTATATCAAGGCAAATAAAACAAAAATCAGTGTAACCAAATATTTTTCTTGAAATTAGGAACTTTTATTTCTTTTTCCATTGCCAAAGAAATACAAATATCAGAAATAATTTGTTATCCGATTTTGACTCTACAAATTCTGAAATTGACAAAATGAAAAGCATTCTGAATCCAACAGATTTTCGACAGGTTGAAAGTCTTGGCTCCTTGTTGAAGAGTTCAGTGAAACTGAGGACAGGGGACCCTCAGACTAACAAACCAGATCATTGATTTGTTATGTAAATATTTCATTACTATGTTTATTTGTGTTTGCTATTTTGTCACAAGCTTTATGTTTGCTTATATGACAATAACATGATGATTATTTATTATCTGAATGAAAGCTTCCAAGTTTCATGTTTATCTCACAATGTAAATACAATTTGTATCAATGTATTTGGAATATTCATGTGTTTGTTACAACTACAAACTAGCTTTTATAACACTACAGATGGTTAAGTTGTAATAATTCTTTCCCCATGACATTCACAAAATGACCAGCATTTGTGACAAATATTGGCACTTAGGTTGCAATAATTAAATTCTTTCTCCAGGACATTCACAAAATACCAGCACTTACAAATATGGGTACTTAGGTTGCAATAATTTTCGCCATGACATGCACAAACAGAATAACTAGCATTCACATAAAAGACACGCACAGAAGGACTTGAATTCACATGAAAGGACAAACCAGAATTCCAAATTTCACTAAGTAAATAAAATGACTAGAATGAATATGTTTTCTGTTGGCAAAATAACCAAGTATTGGTTATTATTGTTTAAAATGGAAATTAAAAAAAAACTATTTAATTTGATCTAATGACTGGAAAAAAAGTTAATGAAGGAGTAAATTTTGAAAAATTCTTTTCAGCATTAAAATTCATAGATAAAAGAGAATTATATTTCTCATAAACAACATTCAACAGAAGTACATTTTCATCCAAAAAATGCATGAATAACAAATTCAACAACATATTGAAGTGTATACAGGTTTAAATCATAAAATGTCTGTAGAAACTTGTTCAACAACTTTGTTCTTGTTCAAATATCTAAAAGAAATTGAAAAGTTTGAGATCTTGTTTCTGCTCTACTTTCTGACCTAGAAAATGTGCTACAACTGTTGTAACAAATATATAATTTATCTTAATCTCTTGACTTTCAGATGAAGTTTCACACATTACACATGACACGAGGTCTCTTGAAAATTCTGCTCCTTGTCTAAAAATTTGTCCCTTATATATGCAAATATTAAATACTGTTTGAAAATATAATGTTTCAATTTAGTAGCGCTATCTTCACTCTTTTTACATCAATTAAAATGGTTTAAAAAAAACTTTCTTTTTTCATCTTCAGCACTCTTACTTCCATTAGGAAATACCTTTTTATTAACTGGCTCATCATTTTCAAGCAGACTATTTTCAGTAGACATAGAATACAAAGTTTGAACTTGATTTCACATTTCTTACAAATACAATACATTTTTTTTACAAACAAACAAAATTCAGGAGCATCTGAAACTTCCTGAATTAAATGAATGCATCAGTTAGAGGAGATATCCTGTCCACAATCATACCCAAAGGGCCTGCATTTCTTTGATGACTACTTTAAAATAATTGGAATGCTGGCCCATTTTTTTAATTCATGGATTTTTTAGAAGAAAAAAAACCCATTAATTATCAAACCTGTATGAATATATTACAAACCAGTCTTTATAGAAAAATGCTTATCATAAATTCTTATTCTTATTTATTCAAGTATTCAACAAATAAACATCACAGGAAGCTTTGCATTTATACCCATAAGATCTGAAACTAACACAAAATAAACATCCATTTTATTTAATAGAATCTGTAACTTGTTAGAAAAAAAAAATCCCATGTCCATATACATCTACCTACAATGATTTAAAACTAACTGAAACTGGAGGTACTGAAAAGTAGCATGTACACACATCAATAAGTATTTCAGGAAAACAGACTGAAAATGAAAAGGGGGGTGTAAATATGACAAATTTGTAGCCTTGTGCTATGCCATGTTAATCTACAGTGAATTTAACATAATTTTTCACTATTCTCTGCATGACAAGATCATACATTATAATGCAGACCTCTTTATTTCTATGAAAATGTATTTATGTCAATATTTGGACATACCATGGAACGAGTCAAAGAAAATGAAAGATTTGTTGTTAAAACTGGAATAAAATGAATCTATATAGTATATGTGACTATGAATGGTCAAGTGGTTCTTTCGTGTTTAAACAGAAACAATCACATTTTCATCCTAATGGATCGATCAATCTCTGAAAAAAAACCCCCAGAAATATTTGGTTAAAATCTGGAAATATGGTGCTTCTTGTTTATATCCAAATATGGAATTCGAGTGACGTATGATGGGGAAATATGCAAATCACCCATATTCTAATACGTAATTCTAATTATTTTTACCAAATGTATTAATAACTAGCCAATGGGATGCAATTGTTCCACTTATTTTAAGACTGGATTTTTAGCGCCATATTTTGGGTCAACATTTCATCAGCAGCGGAATCCCGAGTTCCAACGTTGATTTCAAGCAAACGATATAATAAATACACGTATTCATGCGTCAGTCACGTTAAAATTTTATTTAAAAAATGGATTCAATAAAAATGAATACTTCTGTTAGTTTATTTATGAAGATATTCAGTAAAAACATATAGGGTGTCGACGTAAACAAATGCATAGCCGCTCAAGTTTAAAGCGTCATCTGTCTAAAAAAAAGAGTTGCGTCCCTTGATTTCGAGACTTGACTTTGCATTGGTGGAGGTACGGAATCAATGCATGGCTTCCAGACTGTATTGTTTATCTGCTGAAATATCTGACAACAACGTTACCGTAGAATCTTACATGTGTAGGGCCTTGGCCCTCTCTACTGCTTTTTGGATAATAACAATAGAAGACACATTTAAGATGGTATTACCACACGATTGTATGGATATACACATGTTTAATAAAGTAAAAAAAGACATTAAATAATAAAGAAATGTTATTGAAAATAAATGTGTAAACAGAAAGCTAAAAAAAAAGGAGGGGGGGGGGGGTGATTTCATATCACAAGCGCCTGTGGGAGGACCAACAAAGAGTTGGTTTTCAATCAATGTTGTCTGAATTTCCCACTAATTAATGCCATAGTTACAAGATGACCAAGATGTGCCACCTTTTCTATAGAAATATCTTATTTTATCTTCCCTACCTCGTCTTGTCAGAGGTTTTATTTGCAATGAATAAATGCATTTGGTATTTTGGACTTGTCCTTCATAATAGCATATCCTGTGTAAAACATATGGATTTCTGTTTTAAATTTGATGATGAAAATTGATACCTGAAATGCAACCCAAATTGTCCCTATTCATTCATCAAAATATTTTTCTATTATTAAAATGTATCAACCATCTTGGTAAAATAAATTAATATCTTTCACATTCAAATTTGGAAAGCAAAATATATTTAGTAAATTCAGAATTTGTGTAGGTAAATTTCAAATTGAAGAAGGGCCTCATAGCAAGATACAAAGAGAGGGAAGAGTTTATATTGATTAGGAGTGTCATTTCTTATAAATTATTCATTTTCATATATAATGTAGATACAAAATGTATATGAACACCATTTTGATAAAGTAAAACAACATTTTAAGACTTTACCATTGTTGATAAACTAAGAAGTCCTTTAAATCAAATTAATATCATTTATAATGCACCTCATTTTCTAGAATTAAGGACACTTTATACTTATAAAAATTAACATTTTTTGTATGTCTTTTGTATTGTATGTTATGTCACTAACATCCAAACTATAGAAAAATAAGAAAAGAAAACAAGACTCATTTGTCTCGATTATTTTAAGAATCCAAATAAAATTGAATAAACAAGAGTAAAACTGAGGCCCCCAAAACATGTGTTGTCTGCTAACTTGGATTTCAGATCCACAAAAAAAAAATAAAGCAAAACAATCATGAGTGTGTATTCATACACCATTTTGATGCAACCAATTTTCTATCATCTTAAAACCAGATATTTTCTAAAGAACTGCCCAATGCACAGCCAAATTTGCCTACAAATGCTTCAACTGTTTCAGATAGGAATAATTGTGAAATGTTTTTCCTGTAGGGTCCTATGTTAAATTCATCCTCATGATCATCTTGGATTTCCGATTTTCAGAGAAAAAAATAATGTGTAAGGGACCATTCAACGATTACTCATGCTCAGTTTGGGTTCAATCAAATATCTAGTTTCTGAGATGAATTACTTTTTTTTATTTGTCCTGCAGCGGTGGCCATCTTAGATTTCCGATGGACAAAAGCAAAACTTTTTAAGAGTGTCAAATATGACATATTCCTACAAAATAACATGTTCATCCCACGTGTGGTTTCAGCAAAGATTTTGAACCTTCAGCATCAGAAAGAATTGGTCGTAGAAGCCATGTTGAATTTCTGAATCCAATGAAAAACTTGATTGATTGATTTGATTTTTGGTGTTTAATGCCACTTTCAACAATATTTCAGCTATATCATGGTGACCAGTTTTAGTGGTGGAAGAAGCCGGAGTACCCGGAGAGAACCACCGACCATGGGCAAGCAACTGGTAAACTTTATCACTTTGTAATTTACAAAGCCGGGCGCGAATCCACACCGTATTGGTGATAGGCTTGTATGACCTAACTCATTGAGCCACCCGGGCCCTCTGGCTCGGGATAAATCATTAATATCCACCAACCCATGTTAAAACTGAACACATTCTGACTTCCACGATTTATTTCTTAATTATATTATGTTAACTGTTCCATGTGATGGTACATAAACAAGTTCCTTGTGACAGTTGTGTATGGAGAATGTCATATTCACAACAAGCATCAATTGTTTGGAGTGGTCATTGGTGTACCCTGTTGCAATGCATTTTTTCTGACCCCATCATTTATCCTGTCCTAAGCCATGACCTGCATTCCAACATCAGATGGTGTTGCCCCCCTTTTTTGTGTTTCAGTGAGTGGTGATTGATATTGGTGGGATTGTTGACCATTCCGGTTTTAACTTTCTTTTCATTATCATATACTTCTTTCCTTTATGACCATTATCCAAATGCCACCTTTCAACCACCAATTATTGATTGTAAACTTAATTCTCATCATGAAAATAAAAAATATGTACATAGCTGAAACACTGCTTACTTGACATTACAAAAATAATCAACTATTCAACCATATTTGTAAAGGATTTATCGCAATTTGTGTTCAGTACATGAAGAAATACACGCAGGTTACGCAAGGATGTGTACAACCTGATTGATGTTATTTCTAATGAACCGAACAAATAATTTCGATCAATCCTTATAAATTAATTCAAGCTTTTTTTGTTATATTGAAAAATATATTTATTTTTTCAAAACATGGCAAATAATCGGAAATAAATTTATATAACCCCAAAGGTGCCTCATTTAAAGAAAATCGCCTGATGACAATGGCACACGACGTTTATTTTCAGATTCAGTATATATGAAAATAACCTTAACTTTTTAAACCAATCAAAACTCTTATAAAATGACATGTGACTCTAAAATTTATTTATCTGGATATGGTCCAACTTTTCATAATCGCAAGGTATGCATACACACTGTATGCATATGGATTCCTGTGACACATTAAACAAGATACTTTCAGCAAACCAATTATTTTCATTGATTGATGTGAAAAGAAAGTTCATAAATAGTGATAATAATAAATTCCACCAATATCAAGAAAACGATTACCTTTCATTTTAACTCAAATTGAGCCGTCGTGATCGTATGGTAGTTGAATTTACAACTACCTGTGCAATCGTTGCCTATCACCACTTATGTTGTGAGTTTGAACCCCATGCATGGCGAGGTGTACTTGATAAAACATTATGTGATAAAAGTTTTTCCGCCACAAAAGTAGTAACTGAAATATTTTTGAAAGTGCTGTTAAACACCTAACCTCAAATGATCATTGAATATTGAATCTAAAATATCCATACCATTGTATTCTTTGGATTTATACATGAAAAATCGCAAGTCGACTATGAGGAATCAAACACATTGTTTTACATATGTACATTTTTGCATAGATAATCCTGTATAATGTGTCCTATTCACTATCACATGTAAATGTAATA
>MJUT01014807.1:30452-44835 GCA_002080005.1 Gigantidas platifrons | reverse complement strand
TATTGTCATCGGCGTAGTTATAAATCGTGCTATTTTGAACAAAAATAAATATGTCATTTATAAAGATTTTGATAAGAACTGGGCCCAGGATTTACCCTTGTGGTACCCCTTTACATATTTGATCCCAATCACTGTAATAACTTCCAATTTTAATACGTTGTTTTCTGTTTTCTAGATAACTTTGTAATAAGCTTAGAGAGTTTTTTGATAGGCCATATGCTTCCAATTTTAACAGAAGTAAATTATGCGGTAAACAGTCAAAAGCTTTTGAGAGATCCATCAAAATTACAGCAAAACATTTATTGTCATCCAGAGCTTTTTTCCAGTCTTCTATTATTTTTAAAAGTGCTGTTTGGCAACCAAAACCAGGTATAAATGCTGAGAGAAGAGGGTGAAAATGTTTATCTAAAAAAACCATTAATTGGTCATGTATAGCTCTTTCATAAATTTTAGAAATGCATGGTAACACACTTACAGGTCTGTAGTTTCCTTTATCAAGAGAGTTATTCTTTTTAAACAGTGGGGATACCTGTGCAGCTTTTAAATTTTCAGGAACAATTGAGCTTTCAATTGATTTATTTACTAGAATTTTTATAGGATTTGATATTGATGGTTGTGCCAATTTTAAGATTTTTTGTGAAATAGAGTCATACCCTGTTGCTTTTTTTATATTTAATTTACTTATTTGTTTATTCATATACTCTTCTGTCACAGGTCTAAAGCTTAATTCAGTATCATCAGTTTTATTTTCTTCAATTTTTATTATACTTGGATGACTTTTGTCTATATTTATATTTTCATCGCCTATGTCTTTAGCAACATTTATAAAAAAAATTGTTAAAAATTTCTGATACATCTTTTAGGTCGTTTACAATTTTTTCGTTTTCATATAAAATAATGTTATTGTTTGATTTCATGCCTTTGTTTGACAAAAATGGTTTAATGGTGGAATAAAATGTTGACGATTTTGGGCCACCAGCATTTTCTTTCATAAAAATAAGTTTTGATGGAATTATTTTTAATTTTTGTAACTCAATTTCGTTGTTTTCTACATACCTCCCAGTTTGCATCGCTTTTGTTTTGAAGACATTTGCTATGATACATTTTTTTTCTTGTAAATTGCGCCTCTAAGTTCTTTATTCATAGAGGGTGCAGGTGTAATTATTGACCTTCTCTTTTTCATAGGTATGTGCATGCCAATTACATCAACAAATGCAGATTGAAAATTTGAGTAGGCTTTGTTGACATCATCAACTGATGTTAAATTTTCTAAATTCACAGATCTTAGGTCATCAATACATTTTTCATTATCAAAATTTTTATAACTTCTGTACCATATAAATTCCGTTTTGATTTTTGGTACATAACCTTTTAACTGAAATGACATCATGTTGTGATAATCACTGAGACCACAGTTAAAATTTGATACATTTTGACAAAAATTTGGTTTGTTCGTGAGAATTACATCGATCAAAGTTGGTGATGCATATTTTGTAAAGCATGTAGCTTTTTTGACTATGTTTATATAATCAAAAACATCACACATTGTTTTCAGAGGTGTACATTTTTCATCATCTAGATAATTATAATTTAAATCCCCAATTATAATAATATTATCATATTTTGTAGAGATTTTGTCAAATGTCTTATTAAAGTCCTCAATAAATATGTTATCACAGAGGGAGGGAGGTCTATAAAGACCACATATTAGTCATTGTTTATCTTTGAAACTTATTTCGGTAAAGATTGATTCTATATGTTCACATTCTAGCTTGTTTTTTTCTCTCTCATGCCAGATCAGAGCGGATATACACCAAAAGACCTCCGCCGTTTGCTGTCCTGTCTGCTCTCCACAGATGAAAATTATCTACATGAAATTCACCATTTCTAAATGTCTCGTCGAGTTTGGTTTCGCCGACGATAATCATGTCTACCAGATTTTCATTTAACAGCTCTTTGATTGATTGAAATTTATTTCTGAAGCTGTTAATATTTAGATATGCACACTGAAATTTATTTGGATGTTTAATTCTTACGTCTTTAAGTTCATCAAATATGTTTGGTTCTACGTCCTCTTTCTTGACATCGGACATGTTGTTTACTTCGATCGATCCACATTCTGAACCCACGGACGTGTTAAGTTCTGGATTACGTGAAAAATAAAAAAAAACGAGTCTGTGAAATTACCCTACCGGTCACCGACACTAGTACTGATACACCATGCCCAGAAGCTGAACGCCTTGTTACCACTGCCAGTGTCACTCCAAAAACAACAAATTCAAATTCTTTATTACCTAACACAGTTTCAAATGACATCCAACAACATGTAAATAGTGCAAATTGTGGTGATGTTGATATTCGCAATCTGACTGTCACTCTGAGTCGGACAGTTGTGCTCCAGAGGTCATGGTACCAGATGCCAGGGTGTTCAGTTCAATGAAAAATTAGCAAAAATACACATGGCTATATGACAGTGTGGTACGCCAAGGGTATTTATGTAAGTTTTGTGAACTGTTTTGTGGTCATTCTTCCTCATCACAAGAATATGTTACTGTTGGCATTAACCTTGGTACAGTATGATTGCTATTCTATTACTGGACCTCCAAACTAATAAATGTATTGCTCTTCCCATATTTTCCCAATTCACATCATTTACGCGCTAATTTTCCCAATTATAAGGGACCCGGTGCCCAGATACAAATGAGTAGGAAAATCACTGACTTGTAATAAGAAAGTCGGATTTAAAGCACTTTGTAATAAGCAAGTTGGGTTTAAAGCACTTGTAATAAGCAAGTCATTTAGTAGTTTGCTGATTGGTTGCGTCCGTCGTCCTACGCCCCACACAGACAAAGGGAGTTCGAGTATAACTGATAATATGATTACATTTAATGGTATATCTGTATTAAACTTTAATTTCAAGCGATATTCTCTTTAACCAAAGTATTATATGTCGTAAAGTTTTATTTTCAATGTATTATGTAATCTTCAGGTGAGCGACTGGAGGTATTACATTCTGAACAAAGTGCCATTTCATCTATTACATATTAAGAAGTTATTGTTGAAGCCATGAATTTTTTTTAGATTTTACCACGGATAGGAAGTAATATGCACCCCTTTTTTAGTTCACCTGACCCAAAGGGTCATGCCAGATTTGTCATCACTTTGCGTCCGTCGTCCATCCGTCCACAATTACTAAAAATATTCTCCTCTGAAACCATTTGGCCACTTAAGACCAAACTTTGGTTGAATGGTCCGTGGGTGGTCCCTCCCCTTCCAAAATTGTGTCCGGCAGTCCCGACCTCCAACCAACATGGTGGCTGTTACTAAAAATAAAAAAGGGGGATGAAAAATCTTCATCTCTGAAACTACTGGGCCAATTGTAACTAAACTTTGCTTAGATAGTCCTTGGATGACCCCCTTTCAAAATTGTGTCTGGCAATCCATATATCCAACCAACATGGCCACTGTTGCTAAAAATAGGAAAGGGGATGAAATTTTAATTGATTTCCTCTGAAACTACTGGGTCAATTGGATTCAAGCTTTGCTAAAATAATCCTTTGGTGATCGACCCCCCTTTCAAAAGTTTGTCTGGCAGTCCCGTCCACGGACCAAGATGGACGCTGTTACTAAATATTAACGATTCTTGCACATTAAGTATAATGCAAGGTTTTACATGTCTTATCAAATCCTATAAAACTAATATGCTTAGGTTATTTCAGTGAAATACTGTTCGTAGAAGAATATAATATTTGTGCTTCGTCATGCATCTTTTATTAAAGATAATTCTTGTTACCTTTGTGTAGATGTATAATCCAGATTAAATATATTATTGATCCACTGTGTAAATAATGAAATTGTACAGTAAAATAATACTAATAATCAAAAGTATCAATAGTAAGCATGTGCCATTAATATATTTTATTTTAAAAAAAACTTGAAACGTAACACTTCCAGATGCTTATCCAATAATTATAATAATTATAAGTTAGTTTTTTCGTAAACTTGTTTTTTCACTTTTTGTGTAGTTGGTGCATTATGGTTTCTTGATTTCCATACAGATGTAAATTCCCTATCAACATTTTCATTCCAGTGCATGAACACAAAGCGTTTATGGAAAACGACAAACATCCCATTACATTTTAAATACAATTACAATTGTACTTAAAATATATGATTTGTTAGATTTACATTCAAAGTAAAAATGCTTAGTATGTTTCTTTTTCGATACATACCAGAGAGTCACCATCATTTACTATTTTCTATTGTTTAACAATTATTTGCCTGGTAATATGAAGTGAATAAGTTTTCATTTAAGCATTTTTAATCATTTATCTCTAAATAATTAAGAGTGAAACATAAAGTTTGTGTTATGCATGTCAAAGTATGCATTCTGTCCTTCTTTAAGACCATATGCATCTAAAACATCAGTAAGAAAAATAATTCCACTTTGTATCCAATTTTTTTTACTTTAACATTTGCCATTAAATGTTATATACTTTTTTGCCCAATATTATTTATTTTCTTATTCATTTAAAATAATATGAGGCAGGTGCAACCTGAAACGCTCCCGAAGAACAGTACTTTTTCTTCCTGTTTACAAAATATCAAGCTTAAAAATAACACTACCTAAAACCCTACAGCTGAAAACTTTGGATTTCTTGCAGCAGACGATCACAATGAATGAGAATGCGCAGTGGCAAATTAGTAAAGATTTGGTGTTATTCGTTTTGAGTTCGGGATTTTCCGTTTCATTGTTTCATTCTTATTTGAAAAAAAATCGACTAGAGGTGTATTGTTCTGTATTTCTTCTCGTTGCATCGATCACTTTATTTGCTACTTGGTTTATATTGGAGATAGTTTAGGTCATATGATTTGTCTTTTAATTTATTTCCGGTTTAGGTCACTTGATTTTTCTTTTAATTTATTTCCGGTTTCACAGCTATATTGTTGAACATTTTGAACATTTTGATGTGTCTTAGTACCTATTCATACTTCTACCACTATTAGGACTTTCACCCCTCCTTCACAAATAATCCATGTTTTAATAGCCCCCGATGTTTTACTAGTTTTGCTCAATCTGTAGATGTTTTGTGCACTGTAGTGTTTTGTAGAATATTGTTAGTCTTTTCGTCAATCTTCTTATGGCCATTGTATTTTCGTCTCCGTCTTCAAAACCACATCAGTGGCACAACGGTTAGCGTTCTGACCTCGAGTGTAGAAGATCGTGGGTTCGATCCCCAGTCGGGTCAGCACAAGGACTAGGAATTTGGTATTTGTCGCTTCTCCGCTAAGCATGCAGCATTTAGGAGAAAGAGCAAGGCTAGTTGGGTCGGAATCAGAATAATGTTTCCGAGTGGAGATACATATCTACCAGCGGACTGTTGTTTCAGTGATCTAGCACTATTAACATCCAACTCAGCGTGTTGGTCTAGAACAAAGCGGAACTCATCATCATCTCATTGAAAATTAACTTGTTCTCGTCATTATATAGCTGAAACATTGCTGAATTGGCGTTAAACAACAATCACTCACCCACTCCTTCTCTGTCTTCAATTTACGACCCTTGATTTCCCTTTTTGTACCATTAAAGCTTTCTCGTTTATTATTATGTGACGCTGTTCGTTGGACATATAAACAATGGAGGGCCCAGGTGGCTCAATGAGTTATTTAGTTGGATTACCTAACAACTCATACAACTTCAACAAGCCTATCACCAATATACGGCATGGGTTCACGCCCGCCTTTGAAAATTACAAAAGGGGTGCACAAGACTTGCAGCCACAAGTGATAAAGTTTGCCAATTCCTTGCCCATGGTCGGTGGTTCTTTCCGGGTACTCCGGCTTCTCCCACCACTAAAACGGGTCGCCATGATAATAACTGAAATATTGCTGAAAGCGGCGTTAAACACCAAAATCAATCTATCAATCTGATTCTTAGCCACCCAGGATGCTTGAAATCGCTTCACTTTCAAGCGAACAACTGAATGAATTGATTCATAATTATCAAATTGAGGCTCTAAATGAGAGGGTGAAAGTAAAAAAAATGCTACCTCTTCTTATCCAATAAAATTACAGTTTACATACATGAAGTATAATAAAGCTATTTATGTTCTTATTTTGTAGAACCAGCCATGTCAGTTACGGAATCTGTTTCCAGTTTTAGTGAATTCTCCCATGTTTATTCAAGTTGTACGACACTTACACATGAACTTGCAAGATTGTTCGACAAATGTGAATTTGATAAAGAGGAAACTATCAGTTTTAAGGAGGCAACAAAGAGACTACGAATTGCAGTTGATAATTCCATAAGTGCTGTTGAGATTAGTACAAAAAGAAAAGTATCCGAATTTAGAATTGGAAAAACATATGTGAAGTCACAATTAGATAGGACCTTTGACCCCATGCAACCGATGACATGGGGTACAATTGGAGGAACTAACATGAAGTGGGGGACCCACAAGAAGGACAACTATGATGGTCTAATTGAAGTAGGATGTGTAACTAATGAACTCATCCCTAAAGATATTAAGGAAGCGAACACTGCTATAGATATGGGCCACCAGATGTATGCATTAGTGATGACACAATCCTTAGTACATCATTATATGGTACAGAAACCAAATGGTAAACTAAGAAACAAATCATTTGATATCGGATATTGTTCAGAGGAAAAAACAGAAAACAAAGGGAGCATTATATACATAGCATACAAGCTAGAATCCGAGAAAATCTCAGAAGTAAGTGTTTGGCTATTTGAATAAAAGCCTGGCAAATGTGTTGTTTTCAGCTTTTAATCACAGGCACTCATGTAACGGAATTATCACCCCCCCCTTTTTTTTTACTTTCTGTTTACATATTTATTTTCAATAAAATTTCTTTTTTTTTCGTTATTATTTTATCTCGTTTTGCTTATTTAAGCTTGTTAGTGTCCATATTCATGCAATCTTATGTTACCAGCAACTTACATGTGTCGACCCTATGTGGAGATTTTTTTAAGTATATATGGTCGACACGTGTAAGTTGCTGTTAGCATAACATTGAAGGAGTATGGACACGGACAAGTTAAAAAAAATTAAAAAGAGATGAAATAATAAAGAAATAAAGAATTTTTTTTGAAAATAAATATGTAAACAGAAATTTAAAAAAGGGATGTTGGTAATTCTATGTCACTAGTGACTGTCATGTGCTTTTAATCAAACAAGCAACGATTAAGAACTCCTTCCTTTGATGAAAAGTCCAAAATAAAATTTAAGCAATTCCAAAAATAGCTTTTCTATTGTATAAAAATGGTTATAGAATACTATTGGGGCCGTCGTGACCGTGATTGTGTGGTAGTTGGATTTACATCCACCTATGCTGTGAGTTCGAGTCCCGCTCATGGCGGAGTATATTCGATATAACTTTATGTGATAAAGTTTGTCATTGACTTGCGACAGATTGGTGGTTTTCTCCACGTACTCCGGTTACTTCCACCAATAAATCTGACTGCCACGATATAACTGATATATTGCTTAACATGGTGTAAAAATTAAGCATCATAACCCTAACGATTGATACTTCCACAAATAACCACGGATATAGTCCATCAACCAAGTCTGGAAAAGCCTCTAATAACAAAGTTTATGTGATACCCCTGTAGACCGCATTTTTATTATATACATGTAATTAAAGTTTGATATTTAAATTGTCGATTTCCATGTATTGTACTAAAATTAAAAACACGAAAAATAGTATAAATGCAGCCTTTTTCTACCTACCTACCTACCTACCTACAATTCGGCATTTTCTTTGAAAATAACCTATTTTCATAAGAGATAAACGTACTCGAAAATGTAGTATTTGTGTGCCTTAAAATAGCATTTGTTTAACTATTATGCACATCACTGCACGGGATTAATCGTAAAACATGTCAATAATCCCGAAAACATCATGCTAGATTCAATCGCTACATTTAAATATTTTTTTTACAACTATTAATTATTCCAAAACGCATTGTTTACAGAATCCAACCATTAGACTGAATATTTCGGGATTTTCAAGTTATAACCGATGCGGTTTCATATTGCAAATAATTGTTTATCAATGTCATTCTCCACTAACCATGATGTGATTTTCGTTCACTTTCTGTAGTTTTTGTGTCAATTTGTTGGTTTTGTACATCACATATTTTCATTTTGTCAATCTAGACAACAGTTGAGTTCATTGTCGACAGAATGTAATCAAGTAGTGTTTTGGTCTGTTTGACTTTGCTTTAGTTGGGGTGCTTTTGATTTGTATTTTCTCACTAATCACAACATTTATCTATTATGCTATCTATAGCTAGCTGTCAACAATGTATAGCAACTGATATTTGTATTATAATTATTATGCAGAATGTTTTTTGAAACCATTTAAATGTTCACAACCTTCCTATTTGCTATATATTTTAGAGGGGCCGTCGTAGTCGTGTGGTAGTTGGATTTACAACTACATATGCAATTAGTATCTATCACCACTAACGTTGTGAGTTAGATTCCCTCTCAGGCGAGGTGTCCTCGATACAACATTATGTGATAAAGTTTGTCAGTGACTTGCAGCAGGTCAGTGGTTTTCTCCAAGTACTCCGATTTCCTACCCCGATAAAACTGGCTAACAGGATATAAAGGTTGTCAGTGATTTGAGACAGGTCGGTGGTTTTCTTCGGTTTCCTCCACAGATAAAACCGACACCCACGATATAACTTAAATGTTGTTGAAAGTGGCGTTTAACACCATACCCTACCCAACCCCCTATATATTTTAGAAAAAATAAGACAGTTTCATCTCTGATTCCAACAGGTGATGACACTATAGTTTAAAATTTAATCCTAATACAGTTCCATTAAAGATTCAAGCATTTTTACTATTTTCTGTTTTACTAGCACATATTCCAATATTTTTAGTTCACCTTGCCAAAGGTAATGTGAGCTTTTGCCATCACTTGGCGTCCGTCGTCTGTTATTTCTGATTGGCCGCTTTAAAAAAATCTTCTCCTCCGAAACCGCTTGGCCAAATGAACCGAAACTTGGTAGGAAACATCTATGGAAGCTTAAGGTCTTCAATAAATATTGCTAATTTCGTCCCGATCTGTTAACAAACATGGCCGCCACAGGCAATTCTTGTATCTGATTAGTTCATTTCTTAAAAAAAGATTCTCCATTGTAGTAAACTGCTATAAAGGGAGATAACTCTTGCATTAAACTGTTAAAAAAAGATAACTTGCCATTATCTCCCTTAGAAATTAACTAATGTTGATATAGTGTAGCATGTTTATACTATACATTACATGTAGGTATTCACATTTTAATATTATTTTTAGCTCATTTTGCCAATGGCAATGTGGGCTTTTGGTATCACTTGGCGTCCGTCGTTTGTTGTCTGTTAACTTTTTACATTTTAATCTTCTCCTCTGAAACCCATCAGCCAAATGAACTGAAACTTAGTGTGAAGCATCTATGGAAGGTCCTCTCTAAAGAGTGCACAATTTGTTATGACGTATTACCAAATATGGCCACCACAGGCAATTCTTGTTTCTGATTGGCCAATTTTTAAAAAATTCCTCCTCTGAAACCTCTTGGCCAAATTAATCGACACTTGGGGTAGGAAGCATTTATGGAATGTTCTCTATGATGATTGCTCATTTCCTCCCGATCAGTTAACAAACGCGGCCACCACAGGTAATTCTTGTTTCTGATTGGTCGATATCTAAAAAAATCATCTCCTCTGAAACTTCTTGGGCAAATTAACTGAAACTTGGTAGGAAGCATCTATGGAAGGTCCTCTATCCCGATTGCTCATTTCATCCCGATCCATTAAAAAACATGGCCTCCACATGCAATTATTCCTTCTGATTGGTTCATTTCTAAAAAAAATCTTCTCCATTGTAGTAAACTGTTAAAAGAGAGATAACTCTTGCCTTTAAACTGTTAAAAGAAAGATAACTTGCCATTATCTCCCTAAGAAATTAACTAATGCTGATATAGTGTAGCATGTTTATATTATGCATTACATGTAGGTATTCAGATTTTAATATTCTTTTTAGCTCACCTTTGCCAAAGGCAATGTGGGCTTTTGGCATCACTTGGCATCCGTCGTTTGTTGTCTGTCATCTGTTAACTTTTTACATTTTAATCTTCTCCTCTGAAACCCATCAGCCAAATGAACTGAAACTTAGTATGAAGCATCTATGGAAGGTCCTCTCTAAAGAGTGCACAATTTGTTAAGACGTATTACCAAATATGGCCACCACAGGCAATTCTTGTTTCTGATTGGCCAATTTTTAAAAATTTCCTCCTCTGAAACCTCTTGGCCAAATTAATCGACACTTGGGGTAGGAAGCATTTATGGAATTTTCTCTATGATGATTGCTCATTTCGTCCCGATCAGTTAACAAACGCGGCCACCACAGGTAATTCTTGTTTCTGATGGGTCGATATCTAAAAACATCATCTCCTCTGAAACTTCTTGGGCAATTTAACCGAAACTTGGTAGGAAGCATCTATGGCAGGTCCTCTATCCCGATTGCTCATTTCATCCCGATCCATTAAAAAAACATGGCCTCGACATGCAATTCTTGCTTCTGATTGGTTCATTTCTAAAAAAAATTCTTCTCTATTGTAGTAAACTGTTAAAAGAGAGATAACCCTTGCCTTTAAACTGTTAAAAGAAAGATAACTTGCCATTATCTCCCTAAGAAATTAACTAATGCTGATATAGTGTAGCATGTGCATACTATGCATTACATGTAGGTATTCAGATTTTAATATTCTTTTTAGCCCACCTTCGCCTAAGGCAATGTGGGCTTTTGGCATCACTTGACATCCGTCGTTTGTTGTCTGTCATCTGTTAACTTTTCACATTTTAATCTTCTCCTCTGAAACCCATCTTAGTAAGAACCATATATGGAAGGTCCTCTCTAAAGAGTGCACATTTTGTTATGACCTATCATCAAATATGGTTACCACAGACAATTCTTCTTTCTGATTGGCCAATTAAAAAAAATCTACGCCTCTGAAACCTCTTGGCCAAATTAACCGAAACTTGGTAGGAAGCATCTATGGAATGTTCTCTATGAAGATTGGTCATTTCGTTCCGATCAGCTAACAAACATGGCCACCACAGGTAATTCTTGTTTCTGATTGGTCGATATCTAAAAAAATCGTCTCCTCTGAAACTGCCTAGCCAAATGAACCGAAACTTGGAAGGAAGCATCTACATGTATGGAAGGTTCTATATTAAGTTTCCTCAAAGCAGAATGAAAGATGAGCGACACAGGCTCAGCCCACTGCGCCTCTAGTTTTCTGATATCTTTCTTGTGTTTCCGAAATGTCTTGGTAGGCTAATTACTTACAATTCGTCACATATTTTTTATGGGTCCATGCATCTAGTTAAACCCCGTCACTTTATTTGAAGTGCCTGTACAAGACCAGGAAATTGAGTGGTCATGTAATTTGTGTGTTAATGATATCGATTTTGTCTCTCTCTACGTGTTTTTATAGGGTTTTGAAAATGTTCTGAGAGTGTGGCATTTTTATATCACCATATATCTTCCCGTTCTTTTTCTGACAAACTTCAAAAACATGTTAGACACCTACATATCACTCAGGCAAGGTATACTCGACACAACATTATATGTTAAAGTTTGTCAGTGAGAGACTTGCGGCAGGTTGGTAGTTTTCTCCGGTTTCCGCTTTCTTTCTTTCTTTCTTTCTTTCTTTCTTTCTTTCTTTCTTTCTTTCTGTTGTAGTTATTCCTACACTGTCTGGAGCAACCATCAACGTTTCTCAGGCGCGATGTATATATTTTGAAGCAACTGTAGAATTACTGAGCAACTATCGTGCATGTGCAGGCTAAAACTATAAAATTTAGTGTAAGCCAGTATATATCGGCTAAGAAATCCAGAGGTCCTTTATTATTCCGAATACCGGCGAATAAAATTTAAGCACACTATAGCTATAAAACCCACCACCGTTATATCACACATTCCACATCAACATTCTTCAGGAATATATTACATAAGGGATTAGGCTCACTGTTTATGTTAAAAACATACGCACAGCTCTAGCGTAAAATTCCTCCACCTCTATGGTTAAAAAGCAGTATATACTATACGTATTCAAATGAATAAAAGTTATTTACATATAACATTTCAACTGTCTCTCCTATAACTTTAGTACTGCACACGGATAATGTCCTTGGTTTGCTCATCACAACTATCTCCATATTGATCCATGGTTAAATTGAATAAGATTGCACAATCCTGTAGGGGAGAAAAATCCCTAATCTAGTGGTACACAGTATTAACAAGCGAAACTAACAAAAACAAGTATTACTATAGCCCTTCACAAGATCAGTTTTCTATCAACATTACAATAGGTAGCACAAACATGGGACTTTAATTGTAGCCTATGGCTTAAAAGGTACAAATAATAATGACCTAGTATTAAGGTTAAAAAGTATAATATGACATAGTATTAAGGTTAAAAGGTAAAAATAAGGACCTAACATTAAGGTTAAAAAGTAAAATATGACATAGTATTAAGCATGTCATAATTAAGTGGGCACTATCTGATATCAGGCCTCAATATACTAGACGGAATTTAGAAATAACAAGTAAAATTATAATGGTATGACCAACTGCATGGCTTAGATAAGAAAAAGAAAAATAAGGTAAAACAGTCCCTACAAGAAATTGGCACCTAATAAGGTCAATCTAACCCATATTCAATAAATTAAAAACTAAACATTTAACATAAAAAAATATCTGACTGACAGCCACTGGCTTTAAGACTATGGCCATCACATCTTAATGTTCATCACTTCACATCTCTTGCGATGTAATGCAAACACCAGACCTCTTGATATTGCTTCTATCTTCGTTATTAATTCCTCTGTTTATAGTACCATAGGAATTTTTGGATTTGTAGCATCCAGAATTAATTGTATAAAAATTTCTTGATCATGAAAAAGATTTTCTATATCACTGTCAATATTCATCAATACTGATCGTAATGAAACTATAAAATTTTCTCTAACAGGTTCTTTTATTTCACAATACATGACGAAATGTTCAAGGTTTTCCACAGCCTTACCACACAGCGGACAGATCGGACTGGTTTGTCTATTAAATTTACTTCGATTATATTGTAAGGTGTAGACTCCTGCAAGTAATCTAGCTTTAATATTCGCTTTCTTGATAGAAACAATGTCATGACCAGTACTTGACCAAACATTATGCACCACTCCCAATTCCATTGACTTCGGACTTAAAAATTTTAGAGTTGATTTTCTCTCGGACATAGCTGATATTTTCCTTATCCAAAAAGCATTAATTTTTATCTTAACATAAGATTTCCACGTTTCTTTGCTGGGTATATTGTCCAATATTCCAAATACAGATTCAAAATCATAAAATGCAAGTATTTTGTTCACATAAATAAACCAGCTGTGAGAGCTATTGTCTTTCAGCAACAGTTGCTTTTTCTACATCATTTTGCCGGACAATAATTCCAAACTTTACTAAAAATTGGCTATGAATGAAAGCATCCAACGGTAGTTGTCCTGAGAGTATATAAACTGCTGCATCGGATGTGCGTTCTGGTAGATTAAGAAGCATCTTAAGCTGTGTCTTGTGGAAATTACTTAATTCTTGTATGTCTTTTTTGCTCAAAGTTACTGAATCCAAACCAAAGAGTAAACGGGGGCGGACATATGTGTTCCAAAGTTTCATAATGACTATTGGGTTCACACCATTATATCCATGCATTCCGGTGCCCATCAGGGAATAACAAGTTCTCCTAGCTAGTTTAATTCGCTCAGGTATAAGATCTTTGTCATACAATGATCGGTCAATCCCAATATGTGTATATGATTTTACTTCTTCAATTTGCTTATCATGCAGATAGAATTTATCGAACTTTTCAATTAATATCTTTCCACTGAATGTCATTACTTTACTATTAGATTCACTGATAATATATCTTTCTTTGTTTGCAAAGGTTTCTTGTAAATTTAGCATAACTTGAAGTTCGTACGGGTCCTCAGATAACAGCACAATGTCGTCTGCGCAGGTATGACTTGTAGTGTGTATTGTTCCAATACGATATCCAAGATGTTTATCGGCATACCAATTAAGCAACGGATTGATAAATGTTTTATATAACGATGGAGACACAATGCCACCTTGGCGTACTCCTTGGTGCTCATTAAAAGCTACAGATAGTCCATCTTCCCATTTTACTTTAGATTTGAGATTTTGATACCAGTCATGTACTAAAAGCCAATCATTCCCTACTATTCCAGATTCAAATAAACGAATTAAAAGTGAATCATGCCAAACAACGTCGAATGCTTTGGATGCGTCAATA
>MJUT01014807.1:4171-26098 GCA_002080005.1 Gigantidas platifrons | reverse complement strand
CTATGGAATGTTCTCTATGATGATTGCTCATTTCGTCCCGATCAGTTAACAAACGCGGCCACCACAGGTAATTCTTGTTTCTGATTGGTCGATATCTAAAAAAATCGTCTCCTCTGAAACTGCCTAGCCAAATGAACCGAAACTTGGTAGGAAGCATCTACATGTATGGAAGGTTCTATATTAAGTTTCCTCAAAGCAGAATGAAAGGTGAGCGACACAGGCTCAGCCCACTGCGCCTCTAATTTTCTGATATCTTTCATGTGTTTCTGAAATGTCTTGGTAGGCTAATTACTTACAATTCGTCACATACTTTTTATGGGTCCATAAATCTAGTTAAACCCCGTCACTTTATTTGAAGTGCCTGTACCAGGCCAGGAAATTGAGTGGTCATGTAATTTGTGTGTTAATGATATCGATTTTGTCTCTCTCTACGTGTTTTTATAGGGTTTTGAAAATGTTCTGAGGGTGTGGTATTTTTATATCACCATATATCTTCCCGTTCTTTTTCTGACATACTTCAAAAACATGTTAGACACCTACATATCACTCAGGCATGGTATACTCGACACAACATTATATGTTAAAGTTTGTCAGTGAGAGACTTGCGGCAGGTTGGTAGTTTTCTCCGGTTTCCGCCACCTTTCTTTCTTTCTTTCTTTCTTTCTTTCTTTCTTTCTTTCTTTCTTTCTTTCTTTCTTTCTTTCTTTCTTTCTATTGTAGTTATTCCTCCACTGTCTGGAGCAACCATCAACGTTTCTCAGGCGCGATGTATATATTTTGAAGCAACTGTAAAATTACTGAGCAACTATCGTGCATGTGCAGGCTAAAACTATAAAATTTAGTGCAAGCCAGTATATATCGGCTAAGAAATCCAGAGGTCCTTTATTATTCAGAATACCGGCGAATAAAATTTAAGCACACTATGGCTATAAAACCCACCACCGTTATATCACACATTCCACATCAACATTCTTCAGGAATATATTACATAAGGGCTCACTGTTTATGTTAAAAACATACGCACAGCTCTAGCGTAAAATTCCTCCACCTCTATGGTTAAAAAGCAGTATATACTATACGTATTCAAATGAATAAAAGTTATTTACATATAACATTTCAACTGTCTCTCCTATAACTTTAGTACTGCACTCGGATAATGTCCTTGGTTTGCTCATCACAACTATCTCTATATTGATCCATAGTTAAATTGAATAGGATTGCACAATCCTGTAGGGGAGAAAAATCCCTAATCTAGTGGTACACAGTATTAACAAGCGAAACTAACAAAAAAAGTATTACTATAGCCCTTCACAAGATCAGTTTTCTTTCAACATGACAATAGGTAGCACAAACATGGGACTTTAATTGTGGCCTATGGCTTAAAAGGTAAAAATAATAATGACCTAGTATTAAGGTTAAAAAGTATAATATGACATAGTATTAAGGTTAAAAGGTAAAAATAAGGACCAGCATTAAGGTTAAAAAGTAAAATATGACATAGTATTAAGGATGTCATAATTAAGTGGGCACTATCTGATATCAGGCCTCAATATACTAGACGGAATTTAGAAATAACAAGTAAAATTATAATAGTATAACCAACTGTATGGCTTAGATAAGACAAAGAAAAATAAGGTAAAACAGTCCCTACAAGAAATTGGCACCTAATAAGGTCAATCTAACCCATGTTCAATAAATTAAAAACTAGACATTTAACATAAAAAAATATCTGACTGACAGCCACTGGCTTTAAGACTATGCCCATCACATCTTAATGTTCATCACTTCACATCTCTTGCGATGTAATGCAAACACCAGACCTCTTGATATTGCTTCTATCTTTGTTATTAATTCCTCTGTTTGTAGTACCATAGGAATTTTTGGATTTGTAACATCCAGAATTAATTGTATAAAAATTTCTTCATCATGAAACAGATTTTCTATATCACTGTCAATATTCATCAATACCGATCGTAATGAAACTATAAAATGTTTTCTAACAGGTTCTGTTATTTCACAATACATGACGAAATGTTCATGGTTTTCCACAACCTTACCACACAGCGGACAGATCGGACTGGTTTGTCTATTAAATTTACTTCGATTATATTGTAAGGTGTAGACTCCTGCAAGTAATCTAGCTTTAATATTCGCTTTCTTGATAGAAACAATGTCATGACCAGTACTTGACCAAACATTATGCACAACTCCCAATTCCATTGACTTCGGACTTAAAAATTTTAGAGTTGATTTTCCCTCGGACATAGCTGATATTTTCCTTATCCAAAAAAGCATTAATTTTTATCTTAGCATAAGATTTCCACGTTTCTTTGCTGGGTATATTGTCCAATATTCCAAATACAGATTCAAAATCATAAAATGCAAGTATTTTGTTCACATATATAAACCAGCTGTGAGAGCTATTGTCTTTCAGCAACAGTTGCTTTTTCTACATCATTTTGCCGGACAATAATTCCAAACTTTACTAAAAATTGGCTATGAATGAAAGCATCTAACGGTAGTTGTCCTGAGAGTATATAAACTGCTGCATCGGAGGTGCGTTCTGGTAGATTAAGAAGCATCTTAAGCTGTGTCTTGTGGAAATTACTTAATTCTTGTATGTCTTTTTTGCTCAAAGTTACTGAATCCAAACCAAAGAGTAAACGGGGGCAATGACTATTGGGTTCACACCATTATATCCATGCATTCCGGTGCCCATCAGGGAATAACAAGTTCTCCTAGCTAGTTTAATTCGCTCAGGTATAAGATCTTTGTCATACAATGATCGGTCAATCCCAATATGTGTATATGATTTTACTTCTTCAATTTGCTTATCATGCAGATAGAATTTATCGAACTTTTCAATTGATCTCTTTCCACTGAATGTCATTACTTTACTTTTAGATTCACTGATAATATATCTTTCTTTGTTTGCAAAGGTTTCTTGTAAATTTAGCATAACTTGAAGTTCGTACGGGTCCTCAGATAACAGCACAATGTCGTCTGCGCAGGTAGGACTTGCAGTGTGTATTGTTCCAATACGGTATCCAAGATGTTTATCGGCATACCAATTTAGCAACGGATTGATAAATGTTTTATATAACGTGGGAGACACAATGCCACCTTGGCGTACTCCTTGGTGCTCATTAAAAGCTACAGATAGTCCATCTTCCCATTTTACTTTAAATTTGAGATTTTGATACCAGTCATGTACTAAAAGCCAATCATTCCCTACTATACCAGATTCAAATAAACGAATTAAAAGTGAATCATGCCAAACAACGTCGAATGCTTTGGATGCGTCAATAAATGATGCATAAATTTGCTTTTTCTTATCTTTAAGAAATATATAAAACTGCCCGCCACAATATAGCTGAAATATTGTTGAAAGTGGCGTTAAGCACCATAGCCCTATAGCTACTCCTAAGAGTCATTTACCTAGTCACTATATCTACTAGTCAGCCAGTATCTGTATTTGTTTTTCTAGGTAGACAGTTTAGCCATCAAGAAAGAAGAACAAGGTATCAAGATAAAAATATTTGTATATCTGTTTTATCGAATGATAACAATGGAACAATATACTCTCTGTCTCGATAGTTAAGTTTAGAAGGTACTACAAAAAATGTCAGTGAAAACCGTAGGAAATTCAAGAAAAGATAATGCAATGACACAGGAAACATTGGGCACAAGAAACAAAAAAACTAAAAACATGAGCAACACGGACCCCATAAAACATTCGGGGTTGAAACCAAGTGCTCGCGATGGGTAAGCAGTTCCTATTTCACATATGACACCCACCGGGTTACTCATAGCCAAGTTCGGTAAGCATCTTGTCGGAGATAGTGGACATAATTCTACCCATAATGCGAAAGTTCCATCGTCACTTGAGGAATTGATAGTACGTAATGGTCAACCAATTCGTGATGACGACCGTAAGATTGCATAGCGAAGACTTCAACCTAGGAGTAACATAGACTTGTTTGAGTAACTTTTGTGTCAGCAGCTGAGCTTTGTGCAGAAAATCACTATACTGAGCACAAACCGGAGAATAATGTGAGTTGTGAACTTTAATATTCATACACTGGTGCCAGCTGGAATATTGCTACTAATGAACGGGAAACTGAGTATTAGAAAAGCGAAGTCATCACGTTTGTCATAGAGTTTTGTTTTTAATCTACCTCGGTTGTAGATTTCAAGGAGAAGGTCAAGATAAAAACAGGCTGAGTGTCTGTAGTATCATTTATTTCAAAATCATTTTAGATAGATGAGATAACCACCGAATCGAGAATAGCTCAGTCACAGAACATCAGCTATATAGCAAGATGAATCAAATGTTTATGCAAATTTATACTTGAGAATCCATGGGAGCAAGTCTGTGACATAGGCCTATAGAAACAAATCAGCGCTTAGTGGAGCACAATTATTACCTATTAGAATTACAGTAGTCTGTTGAAACACAAGTCCACACTTAGTGGAGCACAATTACTACCTATTAGAATTACAGTAGTCTGTTGAAACACTAGTCCACATTTAGTGGAGCACAATTACTACCTATTAGAATTACAGTAGTCTGTTGAAACACAAGTTCACACTTAGTGGAGCACAATTATTACCTATTAGAATTACAGTAGTCTGTTGAAACACTAATCCACACTTAGTGGAGCACAATTACTACCTATTATAATTACAGTAGTCTGTTGAAACACTAATCCACACTTAGTGGAGCACAATTACTACCTATTAGAATTACAGTAGTCTGTTGAAACACTAGTCCACACTTAGTGGAGCACAATTACTACCTATTAGAATTACAGTAGTCTGTTGAAACACTAGTCCACACTTAGTGGAGCACAATGACTACCTATTAGAATTAAAGTAGTCTGTTGAAACAGTAGTCCACACTGTACTGTTTGTCCTTTGATTTATGACCCCTTTGATATCTTCAAGCTTTTCTTACAACACAATATGTTAAAAGATAAATATAAATATACTGTGATACTGATAAAGTACAATATGTTAAAGATAAATATAAATATACTGTGATACTGATAAAGTACAATATGTTGAAACAATTAAGAAAGGAATGAAGCTAGATAGAAATATACTGTGATAAGGTTTTATGCTTGAACGAAAAAATAAGATTTGGGTCAGACTAAATTCTTGAAAATTGATACTAAGTAGTACAAAACACCCCAAAATATATGGCTGACACTGTTACTACTAAATCTAGTTTTATTTTTAATCATTAGAAGTGAGGACGGCAACAATTGAATCTCTGAAGAAAAAATTGGAAGAAGAAGGATTACATTTTCGTGGTAGTATTCCAGATGACGGAAATTCTTTTTTCAAAGCTTGTAGTGATCAGTTACAGCTTCTGGGGATTTCTGGCCACACCCATACTGAATTAAGACAAATGGTTATCCCGAATTTGCAGTTTTATACAGAGGTTAGTATTATAACACTATTCTTCATTATCTATATATATATGGATTAGTACATTCTCAGAGACATTATGTGATAAAGTTTGTCAGTGACTTGCGGCAGGTTGGTGGTTTTCTCCGTGTACTCTGGTTTCCTCCACCAATAAAGCTGACCGCCACGATATAACTGAAATATTGTTGAAAGTGGCGTTAAGCACCTTAAACCAACCTATATTCTCAGTAATATATATTTACAATACACTTTAAAGAATTAATATGAAAATAGAGTCAAATCTTCACAAGCAGTCACCTTTATTAAAAGGTAACATTTTTCTTGATCTGTCATAGAAAATTCCATGTGAATTGAATCTCATTTAAAAGGTCATATGTCTTTAAAGACCACTGTTTCTTTGTACCAAAGGTTAATAGAGGTTAGACTAGTTATTTTTACATATGGCAGCTAACCTACGTAAGCACATACATATGCCATTAAACATATATAAACACATACATATCTCATTAAACATATATAAACACATACATATGTCATTAAACATATATAAATGCATACATATGTTATTAAACATATATAAACACATGTATATGTCATTAAACATATATAAACGCATACATATGGTATTAAACATATATGAACACATATATATGTCATTGAACATATATAGACACATACATATGTTATTATACATATATAAACGCATGCATATGTCTTAAGACATATATAAACGCATACATATGTTACTAAACATATATAAACACATACATATCTCATTAAACATATATGAATGCATACATATGTTATCAAACATACATAAATGCATACAGTAACATATGGCAGCAAACATGCATAAACGCATACATGTCAATGAACATATATAAACACATACATATGTCATTAAATTAAACGCATACAAATGACATTAAGCATACAAAAAATACTATTTTCTTTCAAATAGTTTAATTTTGTTAATGAAATTGACGATTTACAAGAATGAAACAATTAAACATTGATTGCTGAAAATTTGCTAAAAATGTTAGTCTGAGCATGTGGTATTCGGGTCACCATCTGGGATTTGTCTCTCCACATTGCAGTAGTTCAACACACAAGTGATAGCAGAAATACTTTGTAATCAATAGACTATTTCAAACATTTAAGACGAACACAAAGCTCAACATTATCATAGAAAAACATGCATTTTGTTTCAGTGAAATAATAAAAATAAACTATCATCACACGATTTTTAGCTCAAATGAAAGGTGAGCATTTGCCATTACTTGGCGTCCGTTATCTGTCATCCCTATGTCATGATAGGCAGCGTCGTAATGTTCTTGTTATGATTAGGATTGGCTTCTATTTTCTATTTTGTATTGCTATTGGAGCTGTACTGATGAAAATCAGATCTCTCTCTTGCTCCCATTGACTGATATGTTATGGAGTAGGAGATCTGAGGAAGTCCCCATTACGGTCCACACTTGTCTGACCTTATGTCATGAATATACAGTCAAACCTGTCCATGCTGTCACCTCTATTAAGCAGTCACATGTATTAAAAGGTCACCTTTTCTTGTTCTGTAATAGAAAATTCATATTGAACCTCTATTAAGGGGTCACCTATCTTATAAGGCCACCTTTTTGCTCACCTTGCCAAAAGTAATGTGAGCTTTTTAATCTTCACCTCTGAAACTCCTTAGCCACATGAAATGAAACTTTGTAGAAAGCATCTATGGAAGATCCTCTATAAAGATTGCTCATTTCGTATGGAAGGTTCTGTATTAAGTTTCCTTAAAGCAGAATGACAGGGGAGCGACATAGGTTCAGCCCACTGAGCCTCTAGTTATTGGTCCCAAAGGTGACATCTTAATACAGGTTTGACTGTACAATGATTGATCGATAAATATGTTTTTTGGCCAAGCGGATTGCACGTACATGCTAAACAATTTAATTACATTTTCATATTGGCGCAATCTTCATTTTCATTGGCTTGTACATAAGTGCATCCGTATTTGACCCGTGATGGGGTTCTCAAAGGAATCACACACTATAACATATCAGTAAGGGGGAGCAAGTGAGAGATATGATTTTAATGAGATTATCATTAGGATCTGCCCTGATAATATAGAATTATGTTTATAAATAAATTTCAAAGTTGACCATTGTTCTCCTCTTTTGTTTTCCGATGGCCATGTGTGATGGTTAGAATGAGTGAGTGATTGTTGTTTAACGCCAATTCAGCAATTTTTCAGCTATATTATGGCAAGAACAAGTTAATTTTCAATGAGATAATGATAAGGTCCGCTTTATTCTAGACCAACACGCTGAGTTGTATTTTTATAGGGCTAGCTCACCGAGACAACAGTCTGCAGGTAGACATGTCGCTCCACTCAGACACATTGTTATGATTCCAATCCAACCAGTCTTTGCTCTTCCTCCTTAATGCTGCTTGCTTAGCGGAGAAGCAACAAATACCAATTTTATTTGACCCGAACGGGGCTCGAACCCACGATTTACCACACGTTAACCATTACGCCACCGGTGCGGTTGCGATGGTTAGAGTCATCACATATCTTTTGTAGAACTAGTAATGTACACATTGATTAGAATAGTAAATATAATTTTATTTCATGTTGCAGAATGAAATTAAGTCTGCAAACTTCACAAGGGACACCTGGAAGATATACATTGATAAAGTTGCAGAGGACAATGAAAATGTCGAAGACATTGTAGTAGAGGCTATGGCGAAGTTAATACGGAGACAGGTTATCATCTACTCCAGGTCGTTAAATCCCACCAAAGAGATATCCACAACAATTATCAATGAGGACGCAAATGGACCACCCTTACTTCTTGCAAAAGACAAACTCTATTATCAAAGTTTGGAAAGACGGCACGGCACTCCATCAAGGTTGCAAGAAGGTAATACATAAAGTAAGGGAAATATTAACTGTGATTGATTGATTGATTGATTGATTGATTGATTGATTAATTGATTGATTGATTGATTGATTGATTGATTGATTGATTGATTGATTGATTGATTGATTGATTGATTGATTGATTGATTGATTGATTGATTGATTGATATATCTATACTGATAATTATTATAAGTCTGCGCACCAATATTGCTTCCGCTTCCGTTTCTAATGCAAACATGTTCTACTACTGCAAGCTCCCATCTACCAAATATCGCCTCAATGTTTGGATTCCAAGCCCTCCAAACCTGGTACAGAAAGTGCTGTGCAGACTTATAAAACATGTAAACATCAGGAGAAACGTAGGATATGTACATTTTTTTCCATTCGTTTTATTAGTTATTGTTCTTGTTATATTAAAGTATTTAATCGTTGGAAAGAAGAATGATTTATCTTTCTTTTTATACCAAATTTACAAAGAGATACATTTTTTTTCACAATGTAGTCGCCCTCGTAATCATTAGGTGCGCAGACTTATAATATGGCTCTGTATATTTTTATTATTAACAATGTACAATATACATGGGAATAGAGAGTGCCAGTATTTCCGATTTATTTTTCTGACAGCAGCAAGCTTAGGAACAATAAAATTTTGTAGGTTAAAAAGTTTCACTCGGATATAACATACGAAAGTATGTACATTAATAAAGTAATGTGCCATAAGAAAAGAATGTTATACGATATCCAGAAACACAATATATGCCATAATAAAAAAAAAATAATGCAAACCTATTTCCACTCTATAAATACAAATATATTCCTAGAACCTAACATTCAGCAAAGTTGTTCTAAATGAGGTCGAATATTGTAGCTATCAGCCACTTTTTGCAGGGATGATTCTCTTTTCTAAATTGATTTCTAAACATTTTCATTTAACTCTTTGTGGGTCAATGTCGAAATGTTAATGAGGTAATAATTGTTTCCTAAATGTAAAGAGGTAAATAGCAGGGATAGCTGCGACAGACAGAACATTTATCCAAAAATGTAGCAAAAGGAGAAATAAATTCTCCAAAAATGTAGCAAAAGGTACAACATTCTCCAAAATTGTATCTTAGGGGAAGATAACCAACAATGTAGTTAGGGGGAAGATAACCAGAAATGTAGTTAAGGGGAAGATAACAAAAAAAGTCGCTTAAGGGGAAGATAACCAAAAATGTAGTTAAGGAGAAGATAACAAAAAATGTGGATATGGGGAAAATAACCAAAAATGTAGCTATGGGGAAGATAACGAAAAATATAGCAAAAGGAATAATAACCAAAAATGTAGTAAAAGGATTCGGAAATAAATTCTCCAAAAATTTAGGAAAGGAAAATATTTCTCTAAAATGTAGCAAAAGGAACAACATTCTCCAAAAAATGCAGCAACAGAAAGAACATTATCCAAAAATGTAACAACAGGAAGAAAAATTCTCCAAAAATGTAGCAAAAGCAAGAAAATTCTCTAAAAATGTAGCTAAGGGAAAAATAACCAAAATTGTAGCTAAGGGAAGAATAACCAAAAATGTAGCTAAGGGAAAAATAACCAAAGCTGTAACTAAGGTTGGAAAATAACCAAAGATGTAGTTAAGGGGAAGATAACCAAAAGTGTAGCGTAAGGGGAAGATAACCAAAAATGTAGCTATGGGGAAGATAACCAAAAATGTAGCAAAAGGAAAAATAACCAAAACTGTAGCTAAAGGATTCGGAAATAAATTCTCCAAAAATGTAGGAAAGGAAAATATTTCTCTAAAATGTAGCAAAAGGGACAACATTTTCCAAAAAAATGCAGAGACAGAAAGAACATTCTCCAAAAATGTAACAAAAGGAAAAAAAATTCTTCAAAAATGTAGCTAAGGGAAAAATAACCAAAAATGTAGTTAAGTGAGGAATAACCAAAAATGTAGCTAAGGGAAAAATAACAAAAATTGTAGCTAAGGGAAGAATAACCAAAAATGTAGCTAAGGGAAAAATAACCAAAGCTGTAACTAAGGTTGGAAAATAACAAAAAATGTAGTTAAGGGGAAGATAACCAAAAGTGTAGCGTAAGGGGAAGATAACCAAAAATGTAGCTATGGGGAAGATAACCAAAAATGTAGCAAAAGGGAAAATAACCAAAAATATAGCAAAAGGAAAAATAACCAAAACTGTAGCTAAAAGATTCGGAAATAAATTCTCCAAAAATGTAGGAAAGGAAAATATTTCTCTAAAATGTAGCAAAAGGGACAACATTTTCCAAATAAATGCAGAGACAGAAAGAACATTCTCCAAAAATGTAACAAAAGGAAGAACAATTCTTCAAAAATGTAGCTAAGGGAAACATAACCAAAAATGTAGTTAAGTGAGGAATAACCAAAAATGTAGCTAAGGAGAAGATAACCAAAATGTAACAAAAGGAAAAATAACCAAAAATGTAGCTAGGAAAACAAATGTAGCAAAAGCAAGAAGATTCTCTAAAAATTTAGCAATTAAATGCCCATTGTCTGTATTTAAGAATACGATATTCCTCATCTCACAGTGTGGTATTTATATTAGCCATTGGTCGTATCATCCGCCCAGTAGTCAATATTTTCAGCACTGACATGGATTTTTTTTTAGATATATTTAATATTGAAATTTACAATTTCTAAATAATGTAATTATTAATCAAAACTAAGGTTATTTTTCCTCAGGTCACCATTGCTGATTTTGTCTATTTTATTTAGACCTTTTGATTTATTTGCTCCAAAAGACTTATTATTTTTTACAATCTTTTGAGGACCTGATGAATGTTATTACAGAAAGGCGTTGTGCGCAATAACTTGAATATCTACGTTTTTATTACAGTTGGCATGGATACATATTTAATTACAACACACATTACACTGTTTATTTAAAATATGTTTTCATAGCTCATTTTTAGCTCACCTGGCCATAGGACATGTGAGCTTTTTTCATGGGTAAGCGTCCATCGTCCGTCGTCGCTCATTAGCTTTTCACATTCAGATCTTCTTCTCTGAAACCACTGATCAGATTTGAACCAAACTTGCCAGAAATGTTCATTGGGTGGTCCTCTACCAAATTTGTGTTTTTGGTGCTGATTTGAAACTCAACATGGCTGCCAGGGTCCATAATGTGTTCTCATTGGCTGTAATTTTAAAAATCTTCAGAAATCTTCAGAAACCACCTAGCCAATTGAATTGTTACTTTGCAGGAGTGATAATAGGGTGGTCCTGTACTAAACTTGTGAATCGTGTGCCGATCTGAAATTCAAGATGGCCACCATGGCTTGACTTCGTTTAACATTGGACCCTATGGAAATTTCACATTTTCATCGTTCTTAGCTCACCTGGTCAAAGGCCATGTGACCTTTTGCCATCACTTGGCGTCCATCATACGTCGTAAACTTTAATATTTTCCTCAGAAACCACTGGGCCAATTGCTACCAAACTTTGGTGGAATGGTATTTGCATGGCCCTCTTCCAAAATTGTGTCCGTTGATCCCGACTTCCAACCAAGATAGCCGCCAAGCTAAAAATTTAAAAAAAGGGGGAATGAAATGTGAATTGTCCATTGCTGCTATAGTATAAGTCAAAATGAGCTCAAATTTTAATTGCAGCTACATGGCAAGGAGTCGTTTAACATATATTCCGGGTTTTTCTATGTAAGTTTACTTTCAGCCGATTTATACCGATTATGCAAATTGGGCCTATTTTGATAAAAGATCACATTTAAATCTTCTCCTCTGAAACCACTGAACCAAATTAAACCAAGCCTGGCAGGGATGGTCCCTGGGTGGGGGGTCCCTTTTAAAATTGTGTCCGACAACCCTGCCCTCCCTTCAAGATGGCTGCTGTTACTTAAAAAAAAGACATTTCTTCAATTGTTCATTGCTGCTTTAGTATAAGTCAAAATGAGCTTAAATGTTAACTGCAGCTACATGGCAAGGAGTAGTTTAAATTATATTCCGGATTTTTCTGTGACATTTTTCTTTCAGCCGATTTATACCAATTATGCAAATTAGGCATATTTTGATAAAAGATCACATTTAAATCTTTTCCTCTGAAACCGCTGAACCAAATTAAACCAAATATGGCAGGGATGGTCCCTGGATGGGTCCCTTTTAAACTTGTGTCCGACAACTCCGCCCTCCATTCAAGATGGCTGCTGTTACTTAAAAAAAGACATTTCTTTAATTGTCCATTGCTGCTTTAGTATAAGTCAAAATGAGCTCAAATGTTAACTGCAGCTACATGGCAATGAGTAGTTTAACTTATATTTCGGGTTGTTCTGACATTTTTATACTCCCCGCAAGCAAAGTTTGGAGGGGTATATAGCTTTCACCCTGTCTGTCTGTCTGTCTGTCTGCATAGAGGGTACATGGTTTGTCCGCGCAACTCCTCCTACCGTTTTTCTGCTAGGAAGTTTTTATTTTGCAGATCATTTGTATATATATCAAAGATGTGCATGTTGTAAGGATTTTGATTTTCATGAATGTTACCAAATAATATAGATTGTTGAACTTAGTTATTTTTTTTATTTGTGAATTTGGCTGAAAGGGTACATGGTTTGTCAGTGCAACTCCTCTTACAGTATTTATGCTACAACGTTTTTATTTTTGTTGAATGTGTTAAACATTATAATTTGACAAATAATATATTTTCCGTGTAGACTTAGTTTTCAATAATCTTGGACACCGTCAGAGTGAAGCGGTGGTTATTAGACCGGCTATGCGGACAGTTCTAGTTCTTTCAGCCGATTTATACCAATTATGCAAATAAGGCATATTTTGATAAAAGATCACATGTAAATCTTCTCCTCTGAAACCGCTGAACCAAATTAATCCAAACCTGGCAAGGATGGTCCCTGTGTGGGTTCCTTTCAAAATTGTGTCCGACAGCTCTGCCCTCCATTCAAGATGGCTGCTGTTACTAAAAATAGAAATTTCTTCAATTGTACATTGCTGATTTAGTATAAGTCAAAATGACCTCAAATTTTAACTGCAGCTACATAGGAAGGAGTAGTATAACATATATTCCGTTTTTATGTGAAATTTTTCTGTCAACCGATTTATACCGATTATGCAAATTAGGCATATTTTGATAAAAGATCACATTTAAATCCTCTCCTCTGAAACCACTGAACCAAATTACATCAAACGTGGCAGGGGATGTTCCCTAGGTGGGTCCCTTTCAAAATTATGTCCGACAACCCCGTCCACCATTCAAGATGGCTTCTGTTACTAAAAATAGACATTTCTTCAAATGTCCATTGCTGCTTTAGTATAAATAAAAAAGAGCTCAAATTTTGCCTGCAGCTACATGGCAATGAGTAGTTAACATATATTCTGGGTTTTTCTGTGAGATTTTTTCAGCCAGTTTATTCCATTTAGGAATATTATAAGATAAAAATCACATCTAAATACTTTGCTCAGAAATTGTAGTTGAAATGATCTCTGGGTGGCCCACTTTCAAAATTATGTGTAACACCCCCATTTTTTATTAACTTTAGATGTCAAATTGAAAACCAGGTGAGCGATTACAGGCTCCTGGGAGCCTCTAGTTTTACATGTATGTTCAATGTGAGATATTTAACAGATAATTATCTCGCTAACACAAATGTATCATAGTTCAATATAAGATAAAAATGGTTTCTTTCTGGGACAGATCTAAAATAATAGAGATGCTCATTGAAAGGGAGGTAATATTTTTTATAGAGATTTCATTCCATAAAAAAACTATATTTTCATGTAAATGTTCTTTTAATGATGCGAAAGCAGATCATGTACAACAAGCATGAAAGGTCGTGTTCATAGTCTTAAGAAAGGCTAGGAAGTTGAATTTACCAACTGATATGCAATTAGAGCTATTTGATACAATGGTTGTACCTATTTTGTCCTATGGTGCAGAAGTGTGGGGCTTTGAAAATTGTAATATTATAGAAAACTTTCATATGCAGTTTCGTAAAGCAATATTGAAGGTTAAAAAAAAGTATGATGTGTATGATTTATGGGGAATTGGGTAGGATACCATTAAATATTCTTATTAAAGCTAGAATGGTGGGTTTCTGGCAACGTATCATGCGTGGTAAAAGAGAAAAAATGCATATACTTTGTATTCTATTTTGTATCAGCTTAGTAAAAGAGGTTTCTATCATTCTAAATGGTTGTTAGAAATAAAAAAAATACTTTATATAAATGTTTAATTATAGAATATACAAATCTATTAATTTATGTTTTGTGCAATATTTATCAGTGTTACCATTTGATCTAAGAATAAGGGGCCCTGGTGGCTCAATGAGTTAGGTCGCTGAATCTAACAACTCATACAATCCTATCACCAATACGGCGTGGGTTCGCGCCCGGCTTTGTAAGTTACAAAAAAGGTGCACTCGACTCGCAGCCACAAGTGATAAAGTTTCCCATATGGTCCGTGGTTCTCTTCGGGTGCTCCGGCTTCCTCCACCAATAAAACTGGTCGCCATGATATAGCTGAAATATTGTTGAAAGTGGCGTTAAAACACCAAAAATCAAATCAATCTGATCTAAGAATGTATGTATATAAATTCCGTTTCCTTAGTAACAATTTACCCATTGAAACTGGCAGATTCTTTAATATTGATAGATCTGAAAAACATTGTAATCTCTGTAATGTTAACGAACTTGGTGATGTGTTTCATTACTTATTCAAATGTTCTTTTTTCAACAATGTTAGAGCTAAATGTTTACCTAGAAATATATGTAACACCCCAAATGTTTTAAAGTTTAAAGAACTGATGAATACATCAAATTTATTTACACTTACTGGCATAGCGAAATTTTGCAAAATTGTTATCAAAACCTTTTAATACATGTATTGTACATGTGCTTAATCATGTTATTAATTTGTACTTCCTGTTACATATCAGTATTCATTATAATACTATTATTGTACTTTTGTGCACCATGTTGTTCGCATGTGAATATGTTCAAACTTTATTGTTTCTTAAAATGTTATACTAACATACCCCATATTATTTCACTAAAACCCACAATGTTTTGTGGGCTTTAGTGAAATAAAATGTATTATGTCTTATATATGTCTTAATCTATTAAAATCAATTGGTTCATTGGAATAAAGTGAACAGGTACTGTACGTGTATGAAATAATTTATTTCTTTGTTGACATCGTAAATGTGTATTGCATATATATTGTTTCGTAAAGATTTGATTGCTCATTGTTATTGAAATTCGTGACAATATTTGTACATTTTTTTTTGTATCACACATCAGTTGACAGATGCAGCTTTAAATAAATTTGCATGTAAATAGTTGCTTACCCCTTTTTTTCCACTTCTCTACCTACCTTATCTATAATTTTCTTACAAGAATATATTTGATGGGACAGATCCTCCAAGTCCAGATATCAGTAACGTACCTGTCATATGATTTTAGACTTAAGAAGTTACTGGTCCGAACTTTTAAAAAAAAAATAGCAAATTTTAAGTACAACTTAAATGAAACATCAATTAAGCTTACGGGCCCGATCAGATTTATACTGGCCATGAGGCAATATAATGAGTACTAAAGTCACAGACTGTCATATGAAGTTGATGTCACATCTTAAGTATTTTTTTTTAAATATTTTTGGTTATCCACCCCTGTGGCAGTATTAATTATTGTGAGACTTAAAACATATCAGTGTCTTAGTGTATGTAAATTTATTAGTACAAAACTATTATCGTAGTAAGGTTAGAGGTCCAGTTATCTTGCTATTAAATATTTGTTGGCAGGGATTGTTGGCAGGGATAATTTTTTTCAGTCATTTAACTGGTTTCAGCTAATTTCCTCTGAAGAATACAAAATACGAAAGTTGCAGAACGTGATCTCAACAGGTCAGAAATGGAGGTTTTGAAAGAGGGTTTAGATGGTTTCAGCTATTTTGTTTGATTTTCGATTATTTCATTTTCTAACCAGAATCATCCCATGACTAATGGAATTGTGCCATCAAATATAAAGAAAAAGATATTTAAAAATAAAAGTTTCTCCCATGATGTTCCTGATCCTGCTGATAAAAATATTGATGGCATCAGAATATGGAATATTTCGTACCATATACAGTGAAATCACTCATACATTGATATTCATGGAATGCTACAAATCACAAAATATGCAAAGAAGCAGATTACATGATAATCATTATGTGTTGTATATATATTGCAATGTATTCACCTGAATTTATAGAGGCCCTACCAAGTTATGATGAAACTGTCAGACTGGCTGACCTGGAGGAGAAATTAATTTCATCCTTTGCCAATGGTGACAGTTGGAGAGAAGGGACAAAAAAGACTTCCTTTAATTATCTACTTCTAGATCCAAGGGTCACAAACAATCTTCCTAGCAGAATGGATTCATTGGGTTAGTACATCCATTTTATGGGTTATACTAGGTCTTTAATGCCATTTCTAACAATAATTCAGTTTTATCATGGCAGTCAGTTTAATTGGGAGTGGAAAACACAGTACCCTGATAAAACCACTAACCTGCCTCCAGACTATTATAGATTTGATCACATCAAGCTATATCTGAAGTACACCTTGCCAGACAGGAATTGAACTCACAACTTAGTATTTTTTATATGTGTGAAAAATTAATTTGTCCTCTAATCGGGAAAACAACTAGTGACCCACCACTGCATTAAATTCAACGATAGAGTCAGAAAATATTGCGTCAAAATAATAAATTTTTTGAACTTTTCTGACCCTATCGTTGAAGTTAATGCAGTGGTACGTCACTTCCGTCTAAGGTGGGTCTTTATACGAAAAATTAGGCAATAAATGTGTGAAAATCTTAAAATTCTGGAGAACTGAGCTATCGTATACACAAAAATAAAACAGGGGCGGAAAGACAGGTCTTTTAGGAATGGATACATGTCCTAGTTGTAATGACATAATGGAAATAAGGTGCAATAAATGTACTCGAAGCGAGCAGGGGTACGATTTCTAAACCTGCGGAGTTGCTTGCCTTGTGGATTATTAGTATCTATATAGGGTTGACACATGCAATTTGATATTCATATAAGATTATATGAATATTGACACGAACAAGTTAAAATAAGGTAAAAGAGATGAAATAATAAAGAAATAAAGAAATATTATTGAAAATAAATTTGTAAACAGAACCCATGGATTAAGAAAACAAAATATTTACTACATAGCCTTGGTTATTCATATATTTTTGACAATAATGTGAATTTTAAACATCAACTGATAAATATAAAGCAAAGAACAAAAGATCAAAATTGACAAAATCAAAATAGCAATATTTGTCAATGTTCTAAACTAAAGAGGAAAGCATAAAAATATTCCTACATCAGAAAGATTTTGTACAGTTTGTAAATCTGGAAAAATTGAAAATGAAGAACATTTCCTTATATATTTTTCAGGATATGAACTGCAAAGACAAATATGTGTAAACAAAATTAACAAAATATACCAAGATATATAAAACTGAGTACAGTTTTCAAAATAAAACTTCTTCTTAATAGTAATTCATCAGTAATTCTTAGAATGTCCTCTTCATTCATATCAAGTTGTTTCAAAAATAGAGATGGTCTGATGTGAAATACATTATGTATGTTATGCAAAATTTTTTTTTAATAATGTCATATATAAACAATATATTTCATTTGATGTAAATCCATACTTCACAAACATGTCATACTGTTACATTGTATATGGGACCTAACCATTTATTATAAATGAGTTTGTGCTAATAAATTATTATTATCCCCTCGCCAACGAAGTTGCTAAGGGATATAGTAACGCTACCGTCCGTCCGTCCTTCCGTAACATCCTTGTGAACACTCTAGAATCAACATCCTTCAATGGATTTTATCCAAACTCGGTACATACTTAGTCCTTAAAAGAATCTGAAACCCTATTGACTTTCAAGGTCAAGGGTCAAGGTCACCGGATACAATTTTTACCGCGTAACATCCTTGTGAACACTCTAGAATATAATCAACATCCTTAAATGGATTTCGACCAAACTTGGTACCTCCTTAGCCCTTAAGAGAATCTGGAACCCTATTGATTTTTAAGGTCATAGGTCAGCGGTCAAGGTCACCAGGTCAATTTTTAACCGCATAACATCCTTGTGAACACTCTAGAATCAACATCCTTCAATGGATTTTCACCAAACGTGGTACCTACTTAATTAGTCCTTAAGAGAATCTGGAACCCTATTGATTTTAAAGGTCAAAGGTCAAGGTCACCGGATCAAATTTGTACCTCATAACATCCTTGGGAATACTCTAGAATCAACATCCTGCAATCGATTTTCACCAAACTTGGTACATGCTTAGTCTTTAGAGAATCTGGAACCCTATTGATTTTCAAGATCATAAGTCAAAGGTCAAGGTCACCGGGTAAATTTTTTACCACGTAACATCCTTGTGAACACTCTAGAATCAACATCCTTCAATGGATTTTGACCAAACTTGGAACACACTTAGTCCTTAGGAGAGTCTGGAACCGTATTGATTTTCAAGGTCATAGGTCAATGGTCAAGGTCACCGCGTCAAATTTTTAGGCGAGGGGATATGCCATGCTTTGCGTTGCCATTATTATTATTATTATTACATTTAAGAATGGACAACATGTCTGCAGTGGCATATATAAACAGACCGGGGGTAAACAAATCAGAACCATTAACAAAATTAATGAAGGAAATATGGCATTGGTGCTCCACAAGGGGAATAATCCTTACAGCAGAATACCTCTCAGGAAAACTAAATTCAACAGCAGACTGGGAGTCCAGAAATGTAAACGATTCAATGGAATGGATGCTGAACAAAAATATTTTCAAGCAAATTTCAAACATAATGGGAAAATGTCAGGTAGATTTATTCGCCACTCGATTAAATTGTCAAATTCAAAAAATTATAAGTTGGCGAAATGATCCAGAAGCTATGGCAATCGATGCCTGTTTGATTTCCTGGGCCACAATATATGGCTACGCTTTCCTTCCATTTTGCGTAATAGGGTGTTGTTTAGCAAAAATTGCCAAAGAAAGGGCAACCATATTAATCATAACACCAATATGGCAAGCTCAATCTTGGTACCCACAACTGCTTCAAATGTCCATCAGGGATCCAATAAAACTCCCATGTTTTCCTCATCTGCAAACATCTCCAAAGGGACAAGCGCACCCATTGACACAATTGGGCACCCTGTAACTAGCAGCTTAGAGAGTGTCGGGGAACATAGAATTACAAACAAGTTATCAAAACAAGCTGCAGACTTACACGTCCAGGCCTGGCGACCAGGAACCAGAGCTTCATATAAAAGTGCCTGGAAGCGATGGTCTGGCTGGTGTGTATCAAAACAAGTTAATCCCATTGACAAAATAATGTATATTTTGGAAATCCAGACAACAGATGTGGAAATGCACTGTTACCTGGGTCTGGATATCTAGAATAATTGTAAGCGGAAAAATCATATTACAAAAATATATGAAAAAGCATGTGGTAGACTAAAAATACTTCGTATGCTAAAACATCAAGTGAGTCGTAAAGTCTTAATTAATATATATCTGTCGTTCATTCGACCTGTCCTGGAATATGCTGACACTGTTTGGGATAATTGTACTTCACATGAATCAAATTTATTAGAAAGTGTTCAAGCTGAGGCAGGTAGAATCATCACAGGATTAAGAATAAATTCCTCTAAGACTAAATTATATGAATAACTTGGGTGGGAGCCTCTATATAAAAGACGTGAGAAACAAACTTATTGTAATGTATGAAATTATAAATGGGCATACTCCAAATTATTTATCTGATCTTGTACAACCATATACAGAAAATGTTCATAATTATAATTTGCGCCAACAAATTTCAAATGAAAACTTGTGACTTCCATATTGTAATACAATTTATTATAATAAAAGTTTGTTTTACCTAGCACTATTAATCTGTGGAATTAACTACCTGTCTCAATGAAAACTTGTCCTTCTGTAGAAACATTTAAGAAAAAGCTAAATTCTAACTTGAAGAAGGTCCCTGAGTATTTCCATATAAGTAATAGGAAGGAAAATATTGCTATATGTCAGATTAGGAATGAAGCAAGTAATCTGAATCTTCATCTTTATGATCACCACTTAGCAGATAGAGGTGCACTTGCCCATGGTCGGTGGGTCTCTCCGGGTACTCCGGCTTCCTCCACCACTAAAACTAGTCGCAATGATATAGCTGAAATATTGTAGAAAGTGGCGTTACACCAAAAATAAAAAAAAACAATCAACCTAATTGTGATTCCTCTGTGAGAACCCTGCACACTTTTCTATACACTGTCTGGAATATAATAATCAGAGACAAACATTAAAAAATACTTTTATTAAACTGAATATAAATTTCAATTTACAAACTATATTGAATGGATGTGAAACGCTGAACTATCATCAGAATGAGGAGTTAGTACTTGATATACTAGTACAGTGACGAATCGAGAAAAGACGCTTATTTTTCGAGTTTAATGTACCGGAATACCACACGGCTGAAATTTTCCCAGATCAAAGAGTATACATTAAAGTACCATTTTAGCCCTGTCGTCGCGTTTTCTCATGGTGCCGATTTAACTGTCTCCAAATTACTACATTCAAATATACTTTTAATTTTCCTTATTGACAATCTCATCATATTATTTTCCCTTCTTTTTATTATAGTGTGAACATTTTTTATAGGTCAATGTTCAGATCAAAGTAATTTATTATTACCAGATCAAAATAATTTATTATTACCAGTATGATCCCCCCTCCCGGATAAATGCTACTTGAACATTTCGGCTCAAACATTTAGAACTTCTTATTGACATTGAGTAGCACATTACCTCAAGGTGAACAACATTACAGCAATTTCTTCTTATCCATTTCTTACACTAATTATCCACTTGTATAATAATTGATTGAGATTATTTTTCTTTTTCCAAATTAACTTCCAATAATAATGAAACTAACTTCCAAATTGAACAAATTGTTTATTAATTTCTCTTTGCATTGCACTTACATTATATATTATATTAGAGTTATCTCTCTTTGATTAATTATAAACTATGTTGTTGCTGTAGCTTTGTATGCGAAGAGGATATATGTAGGCTAGTCCTGCTATCCAATCCCTTTCAGTACTTTTCTGAATAAAATATGTTTAAATAATCCCATTCAATCCTCTTTGGAAGATATAATATAATTTTTCAGCCGAGTTGCAACGAAGTTGTACATGGCTTATGTTTTGGTGAAGGGAGGGCAGGTTCGCGTATGTTAGCCTATCTTCGTTAACGCGATAGGGCTTTTATCTTTTAGCCGATCAACATAATTTTTGGTAGGAAGCATTATTACACTATTATTTAGAGCGAGTTCGAAATTCAGATTAATCTATTGTTTTTTTCTTCATGTTTTTTTTTTTTATAGAAAAAGTACATATTTTGAAAATTACACATTTCTCTGAAACTACAAAAGATAGAAACTTAATATTTGGTATGGGTGGAGATGCCAATGTGAAGTTGTACATTTAACATTTTTTATCCCCGG
>MJUT01014801.1:30747-41621 GCA_002080005.1 Gigantidas platifrons | reverse complement strand
GATATCCAATTCCTTTTTGGGTGTTGAGTGTGTTTTGCCATTCGCTGGTTTAGTCACGTAACCACATCGGTGGCTGAATGGTTAGCGTGCTCGCCTCGATTGTGGTAGATCGTGGGTTCGAGCCCCGGTCAGATCAAACCAATGAGTATACAATTCTCCGATAAGCCGACGCAGCATTAAGGAGAAAGAGCAAAGACTGTTTGACTCGGAATCAGGATAATGTGTCCGAGTGGGGCGACGTATCTATCCGCGAACTGTTGTCTCAGTAAGCTGGCACTATAAAAATCCAACTCAGCGTGTTAGTTTAGTACAAAGCGGACCTCATCATCATCTCATTGAAAATTAACTTGCTCTCGCCATGATATAGCTGAAAAATTGCCGAGTTGGCGTTAAACAACAATCACTCACTCACTCACCCCTTATCTTCACCGTGAACCTTTGGGATAAAAACGTCGATATTAATTTCAGTGCTCACAACTCGTTTCTGGAATAATCTTCATCAGGTTCGCTCAGCTCCGACATATTGGAAAGACAAATAATTTAAAAGTCTAAACAGCATTGCAAAATCGTGATTCCTGTGTTGGGAAAAAGGGGGTAATTTTAGGTACATGTATATACGATATATTGGTTAGATGAGGTATTTTACATTTGATTGAAACATTTGTATTCAGATATTTTATAGACCAAACCGAAACGTTAATGTAAAAATAAAGATGTTTATGTACCAATTCAACATTTGTCAGCTCTACTTTATTATTTTTTGTAACATTTTTATCCTATTTTAAGTACCACTGAGTTTTAGTCAGAAAACTAAAGAAGATATATATCTGTATTAGTTGACATATTATTATTTTAATATAAACAGAAAATGGATTTTATATTGATGAATAAATGAATAAATTGACGAATAACAACGGACTGATCATTTTTTTAACATTCTTTATTGATTTTTTATTATTTTTGGTGTTTCAATAATTCAGCTATATCATGGCGACCAGTTTTAGTGGTTGAAGAAGCCGGAGTACCCGGAGAGAATCACCAACCATGGGCAAGTAACTGGTAAACTTTATCACTTGCGGCTGCGATTTGAGTGCACCTTTTTTGTAATTTACAAAGTCGGTTTATTTTTTGATATTTGATTTCTCGACGGAATATTATTCTTTTCACAACAAACACGGGCCGTTTTTGGGGGGGGGGGGGTTTCGCGACAACTTCTTACTATCAAACATGTTCTTTCTGTTTTACTTTCACAATATATTAGTCTACTAAGGGACCCTTTTTATTTGCCATATTTTATTTGACATATTTAAAAACAAACAGCCCCGCATCGGGGAAATAAAAAAAGACTGATCCCTACTTACTACTGACAGAAGTATACTTCTTCCATACTTTATATTGGGGCCGTTAATTTTGTGGTTGTCATCGTATGGTAGCTGGATTTATAACTACATGTGCAATCAGTGCATTGTGAGTTCGAATCTCGCTCAGGCGAGGTGTATTCGATGCAACATTATGTGATAGAGTTTGTCAGCGACTAACGACAGGTTTTCTCCGCCAATAAACCTGGCAGCCACGATATAACTGAAATATTTTTGAAGTGGCATTAAACACCATAAGCCTACCCCTAACACTCAGTACTTTATTCGAGGGCCGTCGTGGTCGTGATCGTATGGTAGTTGGAAATACAACTACCTATGGAGTCGGTGCCTGTCACCACTGATGTTGCGGGTTTGACTCCCGCTCAGAGCGAGGGGTACAACATTATGTGATAACGTTCGTCAGTGACTTGTGCCAGGTCAGTGGATTTCCCCGAATACTCCGGTTTCCTCCACCAATAAAACTGACCGCCACAATACAAGTGAAATATAGTTGAAGTGGCATTAAACACCATAAGCTTAGCCCCTATCCCCCAATACTTTATTCACTCAAGACACATAGACAATATGTAACATGAGGCAATAAACAGACAATAAAATATATAACATGACGGTATACATTATATGTTTCCTTGTATACGATTTGTTAATCTTGTAAAATATGACTGGCAGTGACGTGAATGGATGGATTTAAAAATTAGTAGTTCTATTTTTCCGATAATTTAATTTGATTTGAATATTTCATTCTGATTGGCTAATCCGCCTGGAGAAAATTTTGGTTATACTCGAGAACCTGGGTTGGTATTGTGATGTCACCAACGTGTTCATCCGCCAACGATAAATTCAAATAGTAACATGAAATAATCGTAATTAAAATCGAGGAATCATTAAATTTTGTTGTAAAAATTAAATTATAAGGAATACTTGAAATTGTTGAACAGGCTATACTTGAATAACCTGGTTTGGGTCAGTTTACGCTTTTCATAAATTAACCGCTTAGCGGTTTACTAAGCGTAAACTGACCCAAACCAGGTTATATCGTATAACCTGTTCAACAATTTCAAATATTCCTTTAATTAATGATTTTGTTAAACAAATACCTGTTGAACAATTGCCATGATGTGTGTGAGTAAGGCTTCGTTTTAAAACAAATATGAATGATAAAATCAAAAAGACAAAGATTATTAAACCTGTCCATGTGGTGCCGTCTCGCATATCCAACCCTTTAACCTTTTATAGTTGATAAACTGGGTTAGGCACAAACACAAATGTAAAAAGGAGGTGACGTGATAGTTATAAATAGTCTGTTTCTACATTTTGGTTACATGCAAGAATAATTTTAAAGAACGAAAAATATTTACCTGACGATAAAATATGTATGTCTTTGTGGAATATTTTGTAAATAATAAATGAGTTTATTCCTTTTAAAAATGTTAAATATAGAGGATACATAATGGAAATAATATATATAATAGAATGCATGTATTCAAGTTTTTTCAATCAAAATTTAAAAATTAATTTTCAAAAAAGAAATTTTCTTTATTCCTGAGGAAATCTAATTGTTTTGTCCTTGGGTTAAAATTTTCTGTTCGCCAAGAGGTTTAATGAGAAACAAAATTTAAAATTTGTTTTTAATGAAAATCAAATGAAAACATATTAACAACTGAGAGTTTAATATTAAAAATATCACAACCGAATTCGCACTACACCCGGGAAGTACACAATTATTTCAATCCCTGTCATTTATGTTTGTTTGTTTGATGGTGTTTAACGCTACTTTCAAAAATATTTCAGTTATATCATGGTGGTCAGTTATATCGTGGTGGTCAGTTTTATTGGTGGTCAGTTATATCGTGGTGGTCAGTTTTATTGGTGGAGGAAACCGAAGAACCGGGAGAAAACCACGTGACCTGTCGCAAGTCACTGGCAAACTTTATCACACACCTCGCCCTGATTGAGATTCAAACTCACAAACATCAGTGGTGATAAGCACTGATTGCATAGGTAGTTGTAAATCCAACTACCATACGATCACGGCCACGACGTTCCTCCTCACCCCTCACTTTGCATTAGAATTCATAACTTTATAATAAGTTTATTCGTTGTTGAGGTTAGTAGCGTTTTTCAATAATTTTGGTAATACGTTTTTATTACCACCTTTAAATATTTGTATTGAATAGAATATTGAAAGATAATAACACACACACCACCCATGTGTGACCATTGTCTTAAGGCCTGTGTAAGTATCCAGTTATTGACTACGTGAGAAAAACATTACTGGATATGGCGTAGATCCGTTTCTTTTGTTCAATTCTTATGGTGCGATTTACGTTGTGGAAAACGGACATTACCTATTTACGGACATAATAGAGAAATGTGTTTTGTTTTTTCTTGAATAAGTATGACATGAATGGTCCGAATATAAAAATGAGATAGAAATGAAAGTGGGTTATTAACAACAGATCTACACAACTGATCACCATACAAGACTATGGAAATTCCTGATTTTTCCCGCCAAAAAGGTATAGTATTTTGTTACTGAGTAGTCATGCTTTTTGTTAGAGGCAGTGGCGTAGCTAGACCTGTAATGATGTGGAAGCACAAAATTAGGGCGAGGGGTCTGGGGGCCGCCTAAGGTCCCCAGTGAGTCCAGGACAAAGCCCTGGTAGGGGTCCAGGTGGGCGAAGCCCTACGGAAGCTCTCAGATTTTAGGAAATAGGCACTAAATTTGAAATAACAAAGTTGGTTGGATTTTGGTGGTAAGTTCAACAGTTTTGCTTCAAACTAAAAAAAAAAAAAACGTGTCATATTTTCATGTTACGAAGAGAATATATAGTCGGTCGAAAGTACAAATGCAATCAAAGTCGAGCCTGGACCTAAATCGCCATCAAATATGATAAAAATATAACGTGCACAAATTCGATATGTGTGCAGTAATTGTGCAAAGTTTGAATAATGAGGAATGAGAATTATTGGAGTTTAAGATTACACAAATTATGTAACCGTAATTGTGAACGGACGAACAGACGGAGTGGGAAGGCCACTAGACTTGTTGCTTTTGCTGTTGGCGATGCAGGTAAAAAGAAAATTAACATATATATGTCTTTATAAGATAAATAAGTGTAATAACAAAATTGCCGAACACAGAGCAATCTTCCAAACCAAACACACTTGATGTTTTCATTCTACTAATGAATCGGTTACTTCTAATCTTCGGTTTGTGTCGAGAATAAAAATGCAAGTCGACGCTTGTAGTTCTTCAAAGTAAAGCTGTCAATAATTTTCTCAGTATCTAAGTCCCCGTGTTTATATGCATGTAGTACGGACAAACGGGAAAGCCTTTCTGTTAGCATCGTGGCTCGGACATAAGTTTTAGTCGCCTCATTACACTGAAGCTTCTCTCAGCAGTAGCCGTTGTGACAAGACATAATTATATAGGTGTTTGGACGAGCATGTCATGCTTTGCACACGACCCCCGTCATATTATATCCAGTAGTCGAAGCCGGTGATACGTCAGTATATGAGACAAAAATAGCAGATTCGATTTTCTATCAAAGGATACGGACTCCCAGCAATGTAAAAATAGCACAACCGAATTCGCACTACACCCGGGAAGTACAAAATTATTTCAATCCCTGTCATTGATGTTTGTTTGTTTGATGGTGTTAACGCTACTTTCAACAATATTTCAGTTATATCGTGGTGGTCAGTTTTATTGGTGGTCAGTTTTATTGGCGGAAGAAACTGAAGAACCGGGAGAAAACCACCGATGTATCAACTTTTATTGTCCCATATACAGGTTAAATGTGTATTGTGACTTTTATTGTTATCACATTTTTTAGCCCAAAATATTAATTGTGACTTCTTGTCCTAGAGGTTTTTCAAACTAAACAATATTAATTGTGACTTTCTGTCCGTTTACCAACCTATTAAATCACCTAATATTTATTTATTTATTTATTTAAGACTCTTATGCATATGTCAGAAACACGGTATGGATAGAAACTTCTGTTTGATTGTTTTTATTGTATATATGTCATATAGTGATACATAAAAAGTTGCAAAATGTTGTGTACATGAACAAAAATAGATGTTAAGAAAAAGGGGGATGGGCAATCAGAGCCGGGCACCATATATAGGGTCCTGTTCACAAGTACCTATGATGTACTATATAAATCCTTGATCACACATATCATTTATATATATAACTCCAAAGCCAGCCAGGTATGATTAGACTGATTTTAAAATATGCCTCAAGCTGCGTTATCACAAATTAAGCAAAACAGACTTATTGTATGAGCCAGGGGACATAACTCGTCAGTCTCATGCATGATCGCCTTGGGTGCTGGGTAGCCTATGTGAACCAGGAAATAAATACGTCATGGAAAACCAAGAAAAAATGGTCATTAAATGTTTACGGAGATAATCATAGAATCATGGAGAGCAATATGCCCGGGTGTTGAGCTGTCTCTGTGGCCACATCAGTGTTTTATTTCTTCTTGAATGGGCATGGCTTAAGTGGTCCGAATACAAAAGAGGGATAAAAACGAAAATGACCCCCACACAAAACTATGGATGGTAAGACCAAACCACCTGATTTATTTAGTCAAAGAGGTATAGTATTTAATTACACAAATCTGTAATTTAATAATAATAAATTAATTTTAGGGAGGTTGGTATTTTGTTTTGATTAAATGCCAATGGCCTCCCATTGATAGTACACGCCCACAAATCACACTAAGCGAACCCAGGTACATCGATTGTGTAGACAAGATAAGACAATTATATTTAAACCAATGCCAATGAAATATAATAGCAATAAAATAATAAAGAAACACACATATAATTGTTCAATGATTGTTTGATTAGGAAATATCATAAAGACGAGACAAAAAAGTACTTATAAATGTTACACTGTGTTATGGAGAATGCGTTTACAATCGGAGAGAAACAACTCTAATCTATAAAAAAAAAATATAATCTCAATAAAAAAAAAATCATACAGACATGGAAAATGTCTTTCATAAAATTCTTGAAAAACGTTGTGTAGTGATCTAATACAGTGTAACTTTGACTATGAATGTCCAGCAATGTATTCAAGTTTGTGTAAAAAGTTTAAGAATAAGTCGATTTTGGCTATCATGTTTCAGTCCTCGAAATGACAATTTTCAATTACTGGTCGGAATCACTTTGAAAAAATTGCTAATCTTGAATAAAAAAAACACCTTGTATTGAATTTATCAGATAATTTGATGTTCAATGACATGATGTTGTCATAAAATCTACTGTCACATGCCAGGCCATGATATAGCTGAAATATTGCTAAGGTTGGCGTTAAACATCAATCAATCAATCAATCAATACTCTCACATGGTAAAACTCCACTGAATATCAACCAAACATTTCATCAAGTGAAAAAGTAATAGTATAGTGTATATATTTATTACATAGTGTTGTAGAGGTTTAGTAATTATTGTATATGTTTAATGCTCTTAAAATGCATAATGCAAAAGGAATGATGGAGTTTGACACTTTGTGTTGTTTATAATTTTTGTAATTTCTAATTTCTTTAAAAAGAATTTGAATTCCTAATTACAAGATGTAATTATTTTTTAAGACTTCAGTATTGTTTTTTTTGCACTTGTAATGATATACAAAAAGAAAGAAAGAAAGCTGTAAAATAATCAATATTAATGTGTGGCATTTATTTCCTATACACTTAACATTGTCATATCAGAATAGCCAGTTTAGCAATGTTTTTTCGTGGATAGATTTTAAAATCTAGTATGATTTTTTAAAAATTTTATATATCGTATCATAATACAAACAAACAGTATTTCATCAATGATCGTTTTATGTCTGCAATGTGATATTTTTTTTATAATCTTTTTCTCTTTGAAACTACCTGTGCAATTAGCGCTTATCACCACTGACGTTGTGAGTTCCAATCCCGGTCGTGGCGAGGAGTACTTGATACAACATTATGTGATAAAGTTTGCAGTGACTTGCAGCAGGTCGGTTGTGTACTCCGGTTTCATCAAACCAATCAAACTGAGAGCGACGATATAGCTGAAATATTGTTTGAAAGTGGCGTCAAACATCATAATCATAGAAATAAGATTAGTGAACACTTTTCCGTGAAATATTATTATACCATTATGTCATCTTTGTATATTTGATAATAATAAGTGAAAACATTAAATTGCGTTTAATCTCTTTTATTTATGTATTATAACCTGATCAATCAGGTCTGAAACATCAAGGTGCCAGTATATCAAACATGATTAATATTTAAATGTAATGATTTGTCTAAACTGCCATCACATGGAAATATGAAGACGATATATGTTTGTTGAATGCAATAAGATTATTGTATGTTTGAAGGGAAATTCAACATGGCTACAAACAGTAGCCTATAGTAACTAACATTTACATGTTGACAATTTTTTGAAATCTTTTTATTTAACCAACTTGCCGTATATGTTTTCTTAATGTTGTTGCTTTGGCATTGATTCATCACAAACATGGCAGCTAAAGGACTAGTTGAACAGCTATACAGATGTCTCCTGTTGGCAAAGCCTAAATGTTATTCCTGACACCCATTTTGTGTTATTCCAAGGCTTTCACGTTGAGTTTGAAAGATTAGCCCGGATCTCAGTGCGTTCATTTTATAAGTAAAAGCAAAAGCAGAACAGTAGTGTATATGTGAGGTTGAAAGGCACAATTGATCCCATGTTAAAACAAAAAATGTACGAAATAAGAGAAAACACTAAATCATACCTATAAAGTTTGCCATAGTCATACTGGGCTGATAGATTTATTATTTTGGTTTTACTGTAGAAGTGGGCGATAACGATCGCTTTATTATCTTGATTTTACAGTAGAGGTGGGAGATAGCGGTCGTTTTATTATCTTGGTTTTACAGTAGAGGTGGGAGATAGCGGTTGATTTATTATCTTGGTTTTTAAAATAGAGGTGGGCGACACCGATCAATTTATTATATTGGTTTTACAGTAGAGGTGGGAGATAACGGTCGTTTTATTACCTTGATTTTACAGTATAGGTGGGCGATACCGACCAATTAATTTTTTTGGTTGTACAGTAGAGATGGGAGTTAGCGGTCGTTTTATTGTCTTGGTTTTACAGTAGAGGAGGGCGATAACGATCCTTTTATTATCTTGGTGTTGCAGTAGCGATGGGAGATAGCGGTCGTTTTATTATCTATGTTTTACAGTAGAGGTGGGCGATACCGACCGATTTATTATCTTGATTTTACAGTAGAGGTGGGAGATACCAACCGATTTATTATCTTGGTTTGACAGTAGAGGTGGGCGACACCGATCGATTTATTATTTTGGTTTTTGCAGTAGAGGTGGGAGATACATTTTTTGTTGTAGCCGTCGTTTTATTATCTTGGTTTTACAGTAGAAGTGGAAGACACCAATCGATTTATTATCTTGGTTTTTCAGTAGAAATGGGTGATACCAACCAATTTTTTATGTTGGTTTTACATTAGAGGTGGGCGATAGAGATATATTTATTATCTTGGTTTTACAGTAGAGGTGGGCGATAACGATTATTTTATTATCTTGATTTTACAGTAGAGGAGGGCGATACCGACCGATTTATTATCTTGGTTTTATTGAAGAGGTGGGATATAGCGGTCGTTTTACTTTCTTGGTTTTACAGTAGAGAAGGGCGATAAGGATAATTTTATTATCTTGGTTTTACAGTAGAGGAGGGTGATACAGATCATTTTATTATCTTGGTTTTACAGTGGAGGAGGGAGATAACGATCATTTTATTATTTTGGTGTTGTAGTAGAGGTGGATATTAGCGATCGATTTATTATCTTGGTTTTACAGTAGAGGTGGGCGACACCGATCAATTTGTTACCTTGGTTTTACAGTAGAGGTGGGAGATAACGGTCGTTTTATTATCTTGGTTTTACAGTAGAGGTGGACGATACTAACCGATTTATTATCTTGTTACAGTAGAGGTTGGCAATGAAGATCATTTTATTATCTTGATTTTACAGTAGAGGTGGGCGATACCGACAAATTTATTATCTTGGTTTTACAGTAGAGGTTGGCGATAACGATCATTTTATTATCTTGATTTTACAGTAGAGGTGGGAGATACCAACCGATTTATTATCTTGGTTTGACAGTAGAGGTGGGCGACACCGATCAATTTATTATTTTGGTTTTGCAGTAGAGGTGGGAGATAGCCGTCGTTTTATTGTCTTGGTTTTACAGAAGAGGTGGGCGATACCAACCGATTTATTATCTTGGTTTTACAGTAGAGGTGGACGACACCAATCGATTTATTATCTTGGTTTTACAGTAGAGATGGGTGATACCAACCGATTTTTTATGTTGGTTTTAAATTAGAGATGGGTGATAGGGATAGATTTATTATCTTGGTTTTACAGTAGAGGTGGGCGATAACGATTATTTTATTATCTTGATTTTACAGTAGAGGAGGGCGTTACCGACCGATTTATTATCTTGGTTTTATTGAAGAGGTGGGAGATAGCGGTCGTTTTATTATCTTGGTTTTACAGTAGAGAAGGATGATCAGGATCATTTTATTATCTTGGTTTTACAGTAGAGGAGGGCGATAACGATCATTTTATTATTTTGGTGTTGCAGTAGAGGTGGGTATTAGCGATCAATTGATTATCTTGGTTTTACAGTAGAGGTGGGCGACACCGATCAATTTATTACCTTGATTTTACAATAGAGGTGGGAGATAACGGTCGTTTTATTATCTTGGTTTTACAGTAGAGGTGGACGATACTAACCGATTTATTATCTTGTTACAGTAGAGGTGGGCGATGAAGATCATTTTATTATCTTGATTTTACAGTAGAGGTGGGAGATACCGACCGATTTATTATCTTGGTTTTACAGTAGAGGTTGGCAATAACGATCATTTTATTATCTTGGTTTTGACAGTAGAGGTGGGAGATAACGGTCGTTTTATTACCTTGATTTTACAGTATAGGTGGGCGATACTGACCAATTTATTTGTTTGGTTCTACAGTAGAGATGGGAGATAGCGGTCGTTTTATTGTCTTGGTTTTACAGTAGAGGAGGGCGATAACGATCCTTTTATTATGTTGGTGTTGCAGTAGAGGTGAGTATTAGCGATCGATTTATTATCTTGGTTTTACAGTAGAGGTGGGCGACACCGAACAATTTATTACCTTGGTTTTACAGTAGAGGTGGGAGATAACGGTCGTTTTATTATCTTGGCTTTACAGTAGAGGTGGATGATACTAACCGATTTATTATCTTGTTACAGTAGAGGTGGGCGATGAAGATCATTTTATTATCTTGATTTTACAGTAGAGGTGGGCGATACGGACAAATTTATTATCTTGGTTTTACAGTAGAAGTTGGCGATAACGATCATTTTATTATCTTGATTTTACAGTAGAGGTGGGAGATACCAACCGATTTGTTATCTTGGTTTGACAGTAGAGGTGGGCGA
>MJUT01014801.1:5889-18081 GCA_002080005.1 Gigantidas platifrons | reverse complement strand
TATGAAATCAATCAATGAAAACGAAGGGGATGTATCTACAATAACTCAAGAAAGTGACGAAAGTGGTAGGATTAAAATCTTATATATTTCAATGATGTATTTATATACAGAATTTCCTAATTTTGATACTAATAGAATTCTATGATATTTGTTAAGGAAACATAATTTCGAATTGTTCAATCAACACTTGATATCATGAAAAACAATAAACAAGATTAAGATAAGTTCTTACAAAATAAAGATCAAATATATATAGCATGCTACGATCGGTTCTTTCAGTTAAAGGTCAATAATAACATGTTGCGATCAGTTTGGACAATTAATGGTCAATTACAACATGTTATGGTCATTTCTGTTAATCAAAGGTCAATTACAACACGTTGCGATCAGTTCTACACATTTAAGGTAAGTTCTGACAATTAAAGGTCAATTACAGCATCTTACGATCAGTTCTGACAATCAAAGGTCAATTATAACATGTCACAATTAGTTCTGATACTTAAAGGTCAATTATAACATGCTAAGGTCAGATCTGAAAATTGAACGTCAATTTTAACATGTTCCGATCAGTTCTTACAATTATAGGTCAATGACAACACGTTGCGATCAGTTCTTACAATTAAAGGTCAATTACAACAAGTTGCGATCAGTTATTACAATTGAAGGTCAATTACAACATGTTGCGAACAGTTCTGATAATTAACTGCCAATTATAACACGTTATGATCAGTTCTGACAATTAATGGTCAATTACAACACATTGCGATCAGATCTGATAATTAAAGGTCATTAGCAACAGGTTGTGATCAGTTCTGATAATTAAAGGTCAATAACAACAATTCGCGATCAGTTCTGATAATTAAAGGTCAATTACAACATGTTGCGATCCGTTCTGACAATTAAAGGTCAATTACAACATGTTGCGACCAGTTCTGACAATTAATGGTAAATTACAACACGTTACGATAAGTTCTGACAATTAATGGTAAATTACAACACGTTGCGATCAGTTCTGACAATTAAAGGTCAATTACAACATGTTATGGTCATTTCTGATAATTAAAGGTCAGTTACAACATGTTGCGATCAGCTCTGACAATTAATGGTAAATTACAACATGTTATGGTAATTTCTGATAATTAAAGGTCAATTACAGCATGTTACGATCAGTTCTGACAATTAATGGTCAATTACAACACGATATGATCAGTTCTGATAATTAAAGATCAATGATAAAACGTTGCGATCAGTTCTGACAATTTAAGGTCAATTACAACATGTTACGATCAGTTATGACAAGTAAAGGTCAAATATAACATGTTACGATCAGCTATGACTATTAATGGTCAATCAAAATGTGTTACATTCTACTGACAAACATTATCAAATAATACTGTATCGAGTACACCTTGCTAGAGAGGGATTCGAACTCACAAATGTTAGTGGTGATAAACACTGATTGTATAGGTACATTTGTAGTTATAAATCCAATTTACCATACAATAACGAGGGCACGTCACTCATACAGGAAGATATAGCTGATTTCAAATATGGACTTGTGTAAGAATCTACTAAGATGGCCCCTTTACATATATATACAAATGTTAAGTTTTTGTGATAAAGATTGTTTGCAATAGTTATGCATCCTAAGTTTACCATAGTTTAATTTTCTGCTTCTGTAACTAGACTGAACCACTAATTATAACAGGAATCACCTGGAACCTTAGTTTGCTCAATATGTGTATTCTTCCTTTTTAGTTGGATTTTACTAAATTAAAATTATACATTAGATATTATGAAATAAATTCCATTGCAAATAACTAATTTGTTTCTTTTGGTATTGATGAAAAGATAGGGCTATTAGATTAAAATTTATCTGGGAAGGGCGGAACGCCAAAGATTTTTTTTACTATAGGTGGGAGGCAACTGATTCTTTTTATTCTGGAGGGTGTCGTTTTCGTGTAGAATCCTTCAATGTTTTTGTTCTTCCACGATTCGATTTTTGCACATCCAACATTTTCTTCATCAACAAACAATTTCGCACATGTGCAAGCGCTTTCCCGAATGAGTTCACTGTCAGGTCGTATGAATATTGGGTGGGTCATCATTGAATTCTTTCCCAAATGGAATAAAATCACACAGCGACGTATTTTCTTCGTTCTAGGCTATTTACGTATGATATGAAAAATTTCAACTGCAATATATCTTTATGGTTTTTTAAATCAAAGTTTAGGTCTTATATTGGGAAACATTTTTTTTATTATTAAAATAACAGCCTGTATGCCTTTAACTATGTTTAAAAAGTCATATTTTCTCACATGGGCAGTCCTCCACAAACAGCTTTTACGGGTGTTTCGTTAACTTCGCAACACCCCTTTGAAAAAGCACATGTTGTTGCATTATCGTCTGCTCCATTTACAACCAACATACAGGACCGTGGTGCATTCAAACATAAAAATTCCCGAATTGTTTCTTGAAATATAATTTTTTTCGGAAAAAATACTTTTAGACAACCGTCAATCGACTTTGATTTTTGTAATTTGTCGTCTTCCGGTGACGTAGTTTACATGGAACGCTGATATTGACACAAGCTGGTTACTGATTTTTTTTACGATTTTGTGAGCATTTTACGTGTTTAAGTACCTTTTTCTTACTTAAATTTTTAAATACGTGAAAAATTATTTGTCTTAAAATGTTTTTCGTTCATAAGTCACCATTTAAATGGCTGTTTTGTTTTTTTTTTTAAATATGTTTTGTCTCTTGTCACACTGAAGTGCCTCCTGCTTGGGTCTGATTGTCTTGCGGTTGTTTGTCATTGTTGCAAAAAATTTGGGGGCAATGATGTGTTCACATTTTAAAAGATTTTTTTATTGGTCATTACTTTTCTTAATTAACTGGAGCAGATTTACAAGTCAATGATTGGTCATGAAGAGTGTTGATGTTTGTCCAAACAATCATTTAGATGGTTTCAATTATTGAGTGACACTTAGCTTGGATACCTTTTCATTGGAGAAACAATTGCAAATCATTGTGTAAACACGAATCCCTCACTTTCCTTTTATCGGCAAGATTCTAATTAACTTCAAAGAATTAAAAAAGAAAAGATTTCTGTAATTGCTATATGTATTTATTTATACTTTTATAACAAAACATATTTAAAAAACACACAAAAAGGTAAGAATCTGAAAAAAATAAATATAAATCATGCAATTTCTAACTTTGAAATAAAACTTTTTTTTTTTTCTAATGTATGGTAAGAAAAATATACAGTTATTAATGTAAAAATTCCATATGGTACGAAATGGCAGGTATGGTACGAAACGGTCAATATTAAAAATGTCGTGGTACGAAATGGTAATATAGCTTGATATGAAATAGCAAAATAATGTTACTCTGTACTGGTTGGCTACCCTATCTCGTCAGGTACCCAATCTCACCATGCAAGGTTTTTCTGTCAACTTGAAAGTGCCAGTTAAAATTATATTCGTTGTTTGAAATCAACACACATTGAACTTATCAGGGAACCAGAACTTTCTTTAAAATTTCTGAAAACTTTTGTAGAAATGGCAAATGTTGAGATTCGGTACCTGGCGAGATAGGGTACTCAACCAGTACAGCTCATAGGTCAGGAAGCCTAGCAATTCTTGCCACCTGCACCATGTTTACACGACCTTTTTCATGCATTTCAGCAGAGTAAATTCCTCAAATATTGTGTTGGTCAACTTCAAAATTAAATCTCCATCACCTATATTTTCATTCGACCCTGATCGATAGGTTCAGCTGTACAGTGGCGAGAATTGCTGCTTGGCAAGAAGCAACTCTGTCACTATTTCATTAAGCTTAAGCATATATTTAAAAAAAAACAATCGAAGAACAGTCATTACAGTGTAATTTTGAATTGATAAGCCAGCAAATTCTGTGCTTTAATATGGTAAAAAGATGTCCAAGTTTAGTACCTGTTGTGCACTATTGGCAGTTGCCGTATTTGAAGTCAAACAGCTTTTTTAACTAAAAAGTGTTAAGACAGTACTCCTAATACATGTACATGTGGCCCTTATAAAAGTTACAGAAAAAAATGAAAAGGATAATATTATTTCACACCAAATTACAATGTAGTAACTTGTTCCTCAGAATCGCCGCCCTATTGCTTTTTAAAATTTTTGTGAGGAGAAAAAATTCACCCGTCATTTCCCTGATTTTACCGAGGTATTCATATCTTCTTGCATCATGTTTTGACAAAAAACAAGTCATATCCACATTTTAATATATTGTGGTTTATGATACTTTGCTTATTTATGATAAAAAAATATGGTACATACAGGTGTATATAGCTGATAAGAGTTTTCACCACTATTTTGACATTTTATACTGAAGAAAAAAAATCAGCTTCATTGAAATTTACAAAATAATAATTAAAAAAATTATATATCTTTTTAAAATGCTTGTCGCTCCTCTCTTTTTGGTAATGAAGTCCAATGAACAAGTTGTTAATTTTTTGTGGCCTTACTAACCCTAAATACATGTATATTTTTGAAATCATGTTCCCAGTAATTGTTTTTTTTTTTTTTGGTCTAAAAGTCTTGTGAAATTATAATAAATGATATTGATTTTTGTCATTTATAGTGCAGTATTTCATGGACAGACAAGGAATTCTCAGAGGAAAATGTTTACTTGAAGATTGTGACTGCTCAGAATATGAGCTTCCTGCTGACAGTAAAACCCAATTATGCTCATATTGTGGACACCCTCCATCCAAACATTTACATGTCCAAACTGCTGAAAGTGAAAAGGATGATAAAGAACCTGAAGGTGAAATACATAAATATTCTTATATTTGCAATTTGCACATTGCATAATAATATAGGGTTATTGCATGAATGTTGGTGAATATTATCCTGAGTAGAATCTTATGCATGTGAGTGCAATACACATTCTGCGAGGGGCAATATTCACAAATATTCGTGCATTTTCTAGATAGTATCTGTTGTCTTCAACATACTTGGAAAGAAGGATATGGTAATAACTGCTTGTGTTTTGTATTTAATTTTTTTTTTTATTATTATTATTATAATTATTCCCCCCCCCAAAAAAAGTCTTGGCCCAGCCACAACTTATTCTTGAAAAAGTATTGACCCTACCAAAATTATTTGTAAAAAAAGTCTATGTCCCGTCCTAGTTTGTACCAGTCCATCCCCTCAGATAAATATTGCACGGTCTCTAAATGAAACATGCCATCAAATTGGGAAATATCAGTAGCTTAATTCCATCACCGTCTAATTATTATGAAACAGGCACTGCCTGGAAATCTCGTGAAGCTAATCACTAATTAGATATCCTTGGTCTTGGATGATCAAACATATCCTTGGTCTTGGATGATCAAACATATATTGAAAACTTTATGCTTATGTACATATAATTATTTGCCAACTTTGCCTGAAAATAGAAATTTGGTTTACTAGTGACCATATGCATAGACATAATAGAGTATGTATATGTTGCACATACTCTATTATGTCTATGCATATGGTGTTGCACATAGCATAGGGTCTGAGACACTCTTCAAGATGTGAAATTTCGTTGAAAAGTTGATAGTGGTAATGTAATCACTAGTTCAGTTTGATATGAGGCAGGTGCTACCTGTAAACTACCTGCAGGTACTACCTGTACAAGCGTAAGCAAGATCAGAAAGGGTTAATAATTATATTGGACCAAACAATACAAAGGTTAGCTTGCTGGATGGTTTGCCAGACATTTGGTCAGACACATATTAAATAAATTCACTGAACCAACTCAGAATTTGCCTGTCGTGTCCTTGTGTCTTTCGGTTGGGCACAGTTGAAGCTGTTCCAGAAGACTGATATCCCTCCTCCCCCACCCCAGTTGAAAAAAATTAAGCTTGGCTAAGTAGGGTGAAATTTAAAACAAGGAAGAACAAGAAATAACAAAATAAAACACTAATTAAATGTAAACGCTTCAAAATACTTACCATAAATTGTCTAAACTTTGGAGATGAAACTCTGGTCTGTACATACTGTGACTGTACTTCTCAAAGAAAATGGTTCATTCAGTAAATAGGTTGGTCCTAAAGTAGACAAAGTGTTCATCAGAGGCTTTTTAAAATTATTGAAACATTTTAAATTAATACTTTCATTGTAAATTTTGGTCCAGTTTCTGAAACTTATGCAAAGGTTATATATTTCAAGTGTAAAGCAGACCAGACTTCCTGTGATTAATAAAGAACTCTCAAATCTGTACCAAAATGAGCAGCATAGATAAATTGAAGTGTAAACTGAAAAATAACATGCATACATGCTACCAGATAGAAAGGCCAAGTAATTTTTTTTGCAGATTTTAAGCTGTATAATTTGTGTCATTACTTTCAGAATAAGAATGTAAATTTTCATGCATGTCAGGACTCTTGTTAAAAGATTGTTTTGTTTTTATTAACTTGCTTTCTTTTTTCTGTTGCACTCTAGCTGTTTTATTTTTAACTGATAAATGTGGTATACTAACATTTTCAAAATCTTTTTCTTCACACAACTCAGCTGTATAAATAAACTGACATTGCTTTTCACTTTCCTGTTTGGTTTGTCTATTTCCTTCTTCTAAATGTGGTGTAATTTTGGTTGACAGTTTTCTTTTTTTATTATTTGATGTCTTGTTTTGCTGTCCCTGTCTTTTAAGCTGGTTTTTTAGTATATCAAAAGAATTGTCTGTATTGGGAGGGACGCGTTTTAATGGTGAGAAATGATTTCGTGAAAGAAGTATGTCAATGCAAGTAGGAGAACTTATATTGAATGAACTTAAAGTACAATGTGAAGACTGTTGTAGCCAAATATTTATGTTTAAACCAAATAAATTTGCTGCTGCCTCAGTTTCCGTGGCCATAGCCCAACCTACTGTCATATTATTAGTATTGGGAGTGAAAAATTTGCCAATTGTACATGATGTGTATACAAATACTATTTCTGTAGAAGGAACTATTTGTTGTATTTCCATTTATTAATAAACTTAGCGAATGAAAAAAACAGTTTCCATCACCTGGAACACTGTAGCTTAAAAATGGATTATTGTCTACATATGTTAATTGAGACGGCAGATTTTTGAAATGAGCTAATACAATTGTTGAACACAATTTTGATCAGCAGTTCGTGTTTTTCATGATAAGTTGTCAAAAAATTCAATGGCTTTCATTGACCATATCCCGGGTGATTTTAATTCAGTTAATAAAACAATCAAAATACCAACAATCCCTTCAGTAGTTTTGGATACTGACAAAACTAACGATAAACATGTCACCCAAACTCGTCCAATTGAACCATCTTCAATCACACAATCCTATTTATCACCCTGTTCAATTTGAGGATTGGGGATAATTGATTTTTCATTATTTTTATTATGAAGAGCACACACTTTCCTCCACAGTGCATGCATAGGAATGGTCCCTTACATGCTTATTTTGATGTTTATCCCCAAATTTAACCACATCTGCATAGCTATGATCACCCTTGGAGTGATCAATTACAGGAATTATAGCTACAGATGTATTTTTTACATACATTGTATGAATGATCATGAGTACAGTTTTCCTCAACACTTTGTATACTTGTAGAATAGGAATGATCCCATACATGGACATGGTTAGACTTATCTAATTTAACCACATCTGCGTAGGAAAGATCATTTGTTGTAAATTGGGGGGTCAACAGAACTTTTGATAGTGTTTATCTATGAGACATTTTGGGCAATTGTGTATTTTATCAATACCTGATGTGATTAAGCGAATATAAATATAAGCTTGAGTTTGCTTTAGGAATAATCCAGAGCAGACAATCGGGTTGCGCAAACGTGTTATTTTTAGCGACTCCGTTTACTTTGGTATCGGGTCCGTTCGCCCTAACTACACGTTCGCCCTGGGTCCATTCGCCCTACAAGTGGGTCCGTTTGCCCTGATTATTAAAACGTATTTTAATGAACATAATGGATATTTTAATTTAAAATATAGAAGTAATGATATGAAAAAATATGGAAATAAACTAAATTTATTTTCAAGCAATTATTATGTATATTGTTTGAAAAGCTTAATTGAAATTTATAGATAGATAGATTTATTCTATAAAATTAATGATTGTTAATTTCATAATTACAATTATTGATTGGGGATTATTGTATCTTTGATCTCTTTGTTTTCATTCATTAATGGCTTTGGTTCTATAATTATGCACTTGTCACGATTAGCTTGGTATGAGTAAAACAAAGTTGAAACCAATTGCAAACATAAAAGAATTATATACCTCACAGCTTGGGTTCTTTGATCTCATGTGTTTTGACAAATTTCATACATATACTGATGGAATCTGATATTTCCTCATTTTGCCATAAATTATGGTGCTGTACTTATGTATTGCGTGTGACAGAGAAGTGCGACCTCGACAAATACTATTTCGTGCGACATATGTGAAAGGTGGCAACATAGATTATGTGACACAGGCATCACACTTCAGGAATACAATCTTGCAAGACAAGATAACCAGTTGCAATTTATATGCAGACCATGCGAAGAAAATTACTGGTCTGTCGCAGAGCAGGAGCCTTTGTCAGAGCCAGTGCCAGAGCCTTTACCAGAGATAGATACTGAACCAGAGCCACCAGCAAACCCACATTCCAAGGATTGAAACGTTTAACTATGTTTATTATAGAAGCATACACTTTAGCATACCAATTAATTTTAATATCCTACATTTTCTACCAACTCTGTGGATTCACTAATCGTTACCTGCTTCACTTATTCCAAGGACTGGAATGTTTAACTTTGCCCATTATCGAAACATACAGTCCGTGGACATATACATTTATAAGTATTGGTCACTTTCGTTAAAATACAGTATATAGCAAATTTGACAACAAAAAACAAAAATTGTCTTTAAATCATAAGAAAATAAAGGAAATCTAACGGAAAATCATGCTAAAATAAACAAATAATCTTTAATATTTCTGCTTATTCTGTTGCAAAAATTATCAAAACCCGTTTAGAAATGACTTCAAAATAATTTTTTTCGAACAATGTGGTTATATGAAATATATAGCGTAAATTCTAGTGACGAATACCTATGTCCATTGACTGTACATTTTAGCATGCCGCATATTTAAAATTTCTCAATTTATTATCTATAAGCAATCAAATATCACTTATTTTTCTTATTATATTTAATACCCTACATAATTATAATTATTAGGGCGAACGGACCCACTTTTAGGGCGAACGGACCCACCTTTAGGGCGAACGGACCCAGGGCGAACAGGTATCAGGGCGAACAGGTAATAGGGCGAACGGGAATTAGGGCGAACGGACCCGGATTCGTTTACTTTCCGTGTAGGATTCAATAATTATCGGTTTCAATTTACAGACAAAATACTTTAAATATTCATTTCAAACAAATAATTTGTTTGTTTTCGTCAAAGAAGAAGAGCGTTGAATTAAATTTAATGTTTATTTCACAAGCAAACAATATAGCCAACAGCAAAATACCGGTCTCGCTATCTTTATTCCGCTCTTCGATACCTTTCGTACACCGTATCTTTCATAAATTCTCGAGGGGTCTTGAAAAGCGGTGACCCGGATGTGTTGATGAAAAAATACAGTTACCGTGTATGGATACGACGATTCCGTGATAAGACGTTCTCCTGACTTGGAGGAAGAATTCGTACCACCGATCACGTGACTTCATAAAAAATCTAGGCATTTTTAGCAGTAGACACTGCAGGTAGAAATGGATCGAGGAAAACGATCTCAAAAGTCATCCAGTAAATATTGGTGCGTGGTTCCGGGGTGTACATCTGACAGCAGGAAGAAATCCAATCTGGAAAAATATGTAACATTTATCCCATTTCCGACAAAATTGAAAGACCACAGGCCATTTTGAACTACAGATGCCTAGATTTTAGTCACGTGGTGATGGAAGTCACATGACGGTATTATCTGAATACCGGTATCCCGGAACCGACGTATTGGGAGGATGGTTTCAAGTCAAAGTAAATGGTATTGGTCATTATTCCTTTATTGATTGAATTTAACCATGTTTCAGTGTAGGAAAACTACTGTAGACATGAAGGTTAGTGGATTTTGTTATGACATGCATTTCTGTTATAAATGACTTCCAAGTTCCATTCAAAATATAGGTTATATTTTTTTCTACTAGAATCAAAATCATTCATGGAAGCCATAGTTTACATAACGTTTTAAGGCTGCATTGACTTACAAAATTATTGTAAATGCCCTATTAGAATCGAAATAATTCTCCCATGTTTTATGCTCATTTTAACATGGTTCTAAAGGCATTATTATTATATTTGTCTATCGCTCGGTGTATAATATCAATAAAATAATGCCTCCCCATGTTAAAATGAGCATGAAACATGACAATAGAGAATTATTTCTTATAGGAAACCTCTAATGAAAATGTGTGAATCACTTAAGATTTCCATTATTTTTAATTCTAATATGACGTCCTTCAAACGCTTTGAGTCCAAACCTGTGGTAAAAAAATATTAAAGGACACCGGACATGAAAAATAATTTTTTGTTTTTCATTTGTTAATGTCAGAATTAAATGAAAGAGAACAACGGCATAGCAATTATCTCTACCAAATTACTGTAGGAATGTACATTTCACATACGTTTTGATAATCTCCGGAAACTGCTGACAATTAATAAGGTAGTGCACAAAAGTTAGCGTGACGTCACAGTTGTTAATTATTTATAACAACACACGCTTTCACTTGTAAACAACACCACACATTATGGATTTAAACGACACTATTGACGATGAAGATACTTTATGTATACCTTCACTAGACAATATTCAACCGTATCAGTTTGAACCGATGGCAGAAATGAGCTCCAATGCAACAGAAATGTCAGAAATCTCGGACCATTCTGATGTCCATGGATGCCGATCACGAGGAAAAAGAAAGTCGTGATATTAGATTGGACAATTTAGCATGGAAAGAAATGTTATCCTCAACATTTACAAATTTGTTTCCACTCCATATCCGGAGCAAATTATTTTCCCTCTGTAACCTAAGCAAATGTAAAAATCAATCGTAATTGAAAAAAAGGGGGGCGGGGGCAAATCTCGAAAATATTACTATCGGACAGTGCCTGATGTTGTATTTTTAAGAATACTACTCTGTACTTGTCATTAGTTCTACTTCCCTCATCACGTAGTTAAAAATTACCGAGGGCTGCCTGAAGTTCCTAAAATTTAAATTGTCTACGTATATTTACCGTGATCATCTTCAAATGCAAGCATTTATTATATATTATGTTTGTGTGTTTTTTTTTTAATATATTTGTAGGCCTTTGTATTGTAATTGCTTGACCCTTATGGATGTAATAGGCAATTTGAATAAATTGATTAATAAATCTATAAAATTACCTGGAATATAATTATAAAACAAAGGCTGGTACTAGGTGTAACCCTATTCTCGTCGCGTGTAGACGTAGAAAGATATTTTCATTTTGTTCAATCGGACACATATAAAGCATGTCCGGAAAAGAATTTTTATACATATATTTATAATTTTTTTAAGTCATGAATAACTCTCAATGAACAAAGACTTATTGACGTTGTAATAATCCTCTAAAATTGTATGTCCGCACACATAGATCATTGCAAAAAAAAAAAACCTGTCAACAATTTTACGAAAATAAAAAATGTTTCAAATAACAAACAACTGATAATAATCGATCTTTGCAAAATTTCCTTTGACCCCCCTTTTTTCAATGTATGTCTATGCTTATTCTATTAACAGGGGGGGGGGGTTCAAAATGAAGTATTTCCTCTATCTTTTCGATTGATTTTGATTTGATTTTTGGTGTTTAACGCCACTTTCAACAATATTTCAGTTATATCATGGCGACCAGTTTTAGTGGTGGAGGAAGCCTGAGTACCCGGAGAGAACCACCGACCATGGGCAAGCAACTGGTAAACTTTATCACTTGCGGTTGCGAGTCGAGTGCACCTTTTTTGTAATTTACAAAGCCGGGCGCGAACCCACGCCGTATTGGTGATAGGCTTGTATGAGTTGTTTGATCCAGCGACCTAACTCATTGAGCCACCCGGGCCCCTCTATCTTTTCGATGGGATTAAAACAGGGTACATATATATATATAAGTTATAATGAAAAAAAA
>MJUT01014798.1:11765-26808 GCA_002080005.1 Gigantidas platifrons | reverse complement strand
GTCTCTACAACCCTATCATTCCAGGCTTCTTGTCTCAAACTGTTAAATGTCATTGTCTCTACAACCTTTTCATTCCAGACTGCTTGTGTGAAACTTTTAAATTTCATTGTCTTTACAATCCTATTGTTCCAGGCTTCTTGTCTGCAACTGTTCAATGGCATTGTCTCTACTACCCTATAATTCCAGGTTTCTTGTCTGAAACTATTAAAAGAGATTGTCTTTACAACCCTATCGTTCCAGGATTCTTGTCTGAAACTGGTAAATATCATTGTCTCTACTACCCTCTCATTCCAGGCTTCTTGTCTGAAACTGTTAAATGTCATTGTCTCTACAACCTTTTCATTCCAGACTGATTGTGTGAAACCTTTAAATGGCATTGTCTTTACAACCCTATCATTCCAGGCTTCTTGTCTCAAACTGATAAATGTCATTGTCTCTGCAACCTTATCATTCCAGGCGTCTTGGCTCAAACTGTTAAATGACATTGTCTCTACAACCCTATCATTCCAGGCTTCTTGTCTGAAACTGTTAAATGTCATTGTCTCTACAACCTTTTCATTCCAGACTGCTTGTGTGAAACTTTTAAATGCCATTGTCTTTACAACCCTATCGTTCCAGGATTCTTGTCTGAAACTCTTAAATATCATTGCCTCTGCAACCTTATCATTCCAGACTTGTTGCCTTAAACTGTTAAATGTCATTCTCTCTACAACCATATCATTCCAGGCTTCTTCTCTGAAACTGTCAAATGTCATGGTCTCTACAACCCTATCATTCCTGGCTTCTTGTCTCAAACTGTTAAATGTCATTGTCTCTGCAATCCTATTATTCCATGCTTCCTGTCTAAAACTGCTAAATGTCATTTTCTCTACAACCCTATCATTCCAGGCTTCTTGTCTGAAACTGTTAAATGTCATTGTCTCTACTATCCTATCATTCCAGGCTTCTTCTCTAAAACTGTTAAAAGTGATTGTCTCTACAACCCTATCATTCCAGGCTTCTTGTCTCAAACTGTTAAATGTCATTGTATCTACAACCCTATCATTTCAGGCTTCTTGTCTGAAAATGCTACATGTCATTGTCTCTACAATTATATTATTCCAGGCTTCTTGTATGAAATTGTTAAATGTCATTGTTTCTACAACCCTATCATTCCAGGCTTCTTGTCTGAAACTGTTAAATGTCATTGTTTCTACAACCCTATCATTCCAGGCGTTTTGTCTAAAACTTTAAAATGTCATTGTCTCTACAACCTTTTCATTCCAGACTGCTTGTGTGAAACTTTTAAATATCATTGTCTTTACAATCCTATCGTTCCAGGCTTCTTGTCTGCAACTGTTAAATTTCATTGTCTCTACTACCCTATAATTCCAGGTTTCTTTTCTGAAACTGTTAAAAGTGATTGTCTCTACAACCCTATCATTCCAGGCTTCCTGTCTGAAACTGCTAAATGTCATTTTCTCTACAACCCTATCATTCCAGGCTTCTTGTCTGAAACTGCCAAATGTCATTGTCTCCACATCCCTATTCTTCCAGAATTCTCGTCTGAAACTGTCAAATGTCATGGTCTCTACAACCCATCGTTCCAGGATTCTTGTCTGAAACTCTTTAATGTTATTGCCTCTGCAACCTTATCATTCCAGACTTGTTGCCTCAAACTGTGAAATGTCATTCTCTCTACATCCATATCATTCCAGGCTTCTTCTCTGAAACTGTCAAATGTCATGGTCTCTACAACCCTATCATTCCAGGCTTCTTGTCTGAAACTGTTAAATGTCATTGTCTCTACAACCCTATTATTCCAGTCTTCTTGTCTGAAACTGTCAAATCTCATGGTCTCTGCAACCCTATCATTCCAGGTTTCTTGTCTGAAACTGTTAAATGTGATTGTTTGTACAACCCTATCATTCCAGGCTTCCTGTCTGTAACTGTCAAATGTTATGATCTCTGCAACCCTATCATTCCAGGCTTCTTGTCTGAAACTGTCAAATGTCATTGTCTCTACAACCTTATCAATCCAGGCTTCCTGTCTGGAACTGCTTATTGTTACTGTCTCTACAACCCTATCATTCCAGGCTTCTTCTCTGAAACTGTCAAATGTCATGGTTTCTACATCCCTTTCATTCCATGCTTCCTGTTTGAAACTGTTAAATGCCATTGCCTCTACAACCCTATCATTCCAGTCTTCTTGTCTGAAAATGTTAAATGTCATTGTCTCTGCAACCTTATCATTCCAGGCGTTTTGTCTGAAACCGTAAAATGTCATTGTCCCTACAACCTTATCATTCCAAGTTTCCTGTGAGAAACTGCTAAATGTCATTGTCTCCACAACCCTATCCTTCCAGACTTCTCGTCTGAAACTCTTAAATGTCATTGTCTCTACAACCCTATGAATTCAGGATTATTGTCTGAAATTGTTAAATGTCATTGCCTCTGCAACCTTATCATTCCAGACTTGTTGTCTCAAACTGTTAAATGTCATTCTCTCTACAACCATATCGTTCCAGGCTTCTAATCTTCAAATTAAAATGTCATTTTCTCTACATCCCTATTAGTCCAGGCTTCTTGTCTGAAACTGTCATATGCCATTGCCTCTACAACCTTATCAATCCAGACTTGTTGTCTGAAACTGTTAAATGTCATAGTCACTAAAACCCTATTATTCCAGGTTTCTTCTCTGAAACTGCTAAATGTCATGGTCTCTACAACCCTATCATTCCAGGCTTCTTGTCTGAAACTGTCAAATGTTATTGTCTCTACAACCTTATCAATCCAGGCTTCCTGTCTGAAACTGATTATTGTTACTGTCTCTACAACCCTATAATTCCAGGCTTCTTCTCTGAAACTGTCAAATGTCATGGTTTCTACATCCCTTTCATTCCATGCTTCCTGTCTGAAACTGTGAAATGTCATTGTCTCTACAACCCTATTATTCCAGTCTTCTTGTCTGAAACTGTCAAATCTCATGGTCTCTGCAACCTTATCAATCCAGGCTTCCTGTCTGAAACTGCTTATTGTTACTGTCTCTACAACCCTATCATTCCAGGCTTCTTCTCTGAAACTGTCAAATGTCATGGTTTCTACATTCCTTTCATTCCATGCTTCCTGTTTGAAACTGTTAAATGTCATTGCCTCTACAACCCTATCATTCCAGTCTTCTTGTCTGAAAATGTTAAATGTCATTGTCTCTGCAACCTTATCATTCCAGGCGTTTTGTCTGAAACCGTAAAATGTCATTGTCTCTACAACCTTATCATTCCAAGTTTCCTGTGAGAAACTGCTAAATGTCATTGTCTCCACAACCCTATCCTTCCAGACTTCTCTTCTGAAACTGTAAAGTGTCATGGTCTCTACAACCCTATCATTCCAGGCTTCTTGTTTTAAACTGTTAAATGTCATTATCTCTTCAACCTTATCATTCCAAGCTTCCTGTGAGAAACTGCTAAATGTCATTTTCTCCACAACCCTATCATTCCAGGCTTCTTGTCTGAAACTCTTAAATGTCATTGTCTCTACAACCCTATGAATTCAGGATTAATGTCTGAAATTGTTAAATGTCATTGCCTCTGCAACCTTATCATTCCAGTCTTCTTGTCTGAAAATGTTAAATGTCATTGTCTCTGCAACCTTATCATTCCAGGCTTCTTGTTTTAAACTGTTAAATGTCATTATCTCTTCAACCTTATCATTCCAAGCTTCCTGTGAGAAACTGCTAAATGTCATTGTCTCCACAACCCTATCCTTCCAGACTTCTCGTCTGAAACTGTTAAATGTCATTGTCTCTACAACCCTATTATTCCAGTCTTCTTGTCTGAAACTGTCAAATCTCATGGTCTCTGCCACCCTATCATTCCAGGCTTCTTGTCTGAAACTGTTAAATGTGATTGTTTGTATAACCCTATCATTCCAGGCTTCCTGTCTGAAACTGTCAAATGTTATGATCTCTGCAACCCTATCATTCCAGGCTTCTTGTCTGAAACTGTCAAATGTCATTGTCTCTACAACCTTTTCTATCCAGGCTTCCTCTCTGAAACTGCTTATTGTTACTGTCTCTACAACCCTATCATTCCAGGCTTCTTCTCTGAAACTGTCAAATGTCATGGTTTCTACATCCCTTTCATTCCATGCTTCCTGTCTGAAAATGTTAAATGTCATTGCCTCTACAACCCTATCATTCCAGTCTTCTTGTCTGAAAATGTTAAATGTCATTGTCTCTGCAACCTTATCATTCCAGGCGTTATGTCTGAAACCGTAAAATGTCATTGTCTCTACAACCTTATCATTCCAAGTTTCCTGTGAGAAACTGCTAAATGTCATTGTCTCCACAACCCTATCATTCCAGGCTTCCTGTCTGAAACTGCTTATTGTTACTGTCTCTACAACCATATCAATCCAGGCTTCCTGTCTGAAACTGCTTATTGTTACTATCTCTACAACCCTATCATTCCAGCCTTCTTCTCTGAAACTGTCAAATGTCATGGTCTCTACAACCCTATCGTTCCAGGCTTCCTGTCTGAAACTGTTAAATATCATTGTCTGTACAACCCTATCATTCCAATCTTCTTGTCTGAAACTGTCAAATGTCATGATCTCTGCAACCATATCATTCCAGGCTTCTTGTCTGAAACTGTTAAATGTCATTGTATCTACAACCTTATCAATCCAGGCTTCCTGTTTGAAACTGTCAAATGTCATTGTCTCTACAACCCTTTCATTTCAGTCTTCTTGTCTGAAACTCTTAAATGTCATTGTCTCTACAACCCTATGAATTCAGGATTATTGTCTGAAATTGTTAAATGTCATTGCCTCTGCAACCTTATCATTCCAGACTTGTTGTCTCAAACTGTTAAATGTCATTCTCTCTACAACCATATCGTTCCAGGCTTCTAGTCTTCAAATTAAAATGTCATTGTCTCTACAACCCTATCAGTCCAGGCTTCTTGTCTGAAACTGTTAAATGTCATTGCCTCTACAACCTGATCAATCCAGACTTGTTGTCTGAAACTGTTAAATGTCATAGTCACTAAAACCCTATTATTCCAGGTTTCTTCTCTGAAACTGCTAAATGTCATGGTCTCTACAACCCTATCATTTCAGGCTTCTTGTCTGAAACTGTTAAATGCCATTGTCTCTACAACTCTATCAGTACAGGCTTATTGTCTGAAACTGTCAAATGTCATGGTTTCTACAACCTTTTCATTCCAGGCTTCTTGTCTGAAACTGTTAAATGTCATTGCCTCTACAACCTTATCAATCCAGACTTGTTGTCTGAAACTGTTAAATGTCATAGTCACTACAACCCTATCATTTCAGGCTTCTTGTCTGAAACTGTTAAATGCCATTGTCTCTACAACTCTATCAGTACAGGCTTAATGTCTGAAACTGTCAAATGTCATGGTCTCTACAACCTTTTCCTTCCAGGCTTCTTGTCTGAAACTGTTAAATGTCATTGTCTCTACAACCTTATCAATCCAGGCTTCCTGTCTGAAACTGCTTATTGTTACTGTCTCTACAACCCTATCATTCCATGCTTCCTGTCTGAAACTGTTAAATGTCATTGTCTCTACAACCCTATTATTCCAGTCTTCTTGTCTGAAACTGTCAAATATCATGGTCTCTGCAACCCTATCATTCCAGGCTTCTTGTCTGAAACTGTTAAATGTGATTGATTGTACAACCTTATCATTCCAAGCTTCCTATGAGAAAGTGCTAAATGTCATTGTCTCCACAACCCTATCCTTCCAAATTCTCGTCAGAAACTGTCAAGTGTCATGGTCTCTACAACCCTATCATTCCAGGCTTCTTGTCTTAAACTGTTAAATGTCATTGTCTCTACAACCTTATCATTCCAAGTTTCCTGTGAGAAACTGCTAAATGTCATTGTCTCCACAACCCTATCATTCCAGGCTCCCTGTCTGGAACTGCTTATTGTTACTGTCTCTACAACCTTATCAATCCAGGCTTCCTGTCTGAAACTGATTATTGTTACTATCTCTACAACCCTATCATTCCAGCCTTCTTCTCTGAAACTGTCAAATGTCATGGTCTCTACAACCCTATCCTTCCAAATTCTCGTCAGAAACTGTCAAGTGTCATGGTCTCTACAACCCTATCAATCCAGGCTTCTTGTCTTAAACTGTTAATTGTCATTGTCTCTACAACCTTATCATTCCAAGTTTCCTGTGAGAAACTGCTAAATGTCATTGTCTCCACAACCCTATCAATCCAGGCTTCCTGTCTGAAACTGCTTATTGTTACTTTCTCTACAACCTTATCCATCCAGGCTTCCTGTCTGAAACTGCTTATTGTTACTGTCTCTACAACCCTATCATTCCAGGCTTCTTGTCTGAAACTCTTAAATGTCATTGTCTCTACAACCCTATGAATTCAGGATTATTGTCTGAAATTGTTAAATGTCATTGCCTCTGCAACCTTATCATTCCAGACTTGTTGTCTCAAACTGTAAAAATGTCATTCTCTCTACAACCATATCGTTCCAGGCTTCTAGTCTTCAAATTAAAATGTCATTGTCTCTACAACCCTATCAGTCCAGGCTTCTTGTCTGAAACTGTTAAATGTCATTGCCTCTACAACCTTATCAATCCAGACTTGTTGTCTGAAACTGTTAAATGTCATAGTCACTAAAACCCTATTATTCCAGGTTTCTTCTCTGAAACTGCTAAATGTCATGGTCTCTACAACCCTATCATTTCAGGCTTCTTGTCTGAAACTGTTAAATGCCATTGTCTCTACAACTCTATCAGTACAGGCTTATTGTCTGAAACTGTCAAATGTCATGGTCTCTACAACCTTTTCATTCCAGGCTTCTTGTCTGAAACTGTTAAATGTCATTGTCTCTACAACTTTATCAATCCAGGCTTCCTGTCTGAAACTGCTTATTGTTACTGTCTCTACAACCCTATCATTCCAGGCTTCTTCTCTGAAACTGTCAAATGTCATGGTCTTTACAACCCTATCGTTCCAGGCTTCATGTCTGAAACTGTTAAATGTCATTGTCTCTACAACCCTATCATTCCAATCTTCTTGTCTGAAACTGTCTAATGTCATGATCTCTGCAACCCTATCATTCCAGGCTTCTTGTCTGAAATTGTCAAATGTCATTGTCTCTACAACCTTATCAATCCAGGCTTCCTGTCTGAAACTGCTTATTGTTACTGTCTCTACAACCCTATCATTCCAGGCTTCTTCTCTGAAACTGTCAAATGTCATGGTTTCTACATCCCTTTCATTCCATGCTTCCTGTCTGAAACTGTTAAATGTCATTGTCTCTACAACCCTATTATTCCAGTCTTCTTGTCTGAAACTGTCAAATCTCATGGTATCTGCAACTCTATCATTCCAGGCTTCTTGTCTGAAACTGTTAAATGTGATTGTTTGTACAACCCTATCATTCCAGGCTTCCTGTCTGAAACTGTTAAATGTCATTGCCTCTACAACCCTATCATTCCAGTCTTCTTGTCTGAAAATGTTAAATGTCATTGTCTCTGCAACCTTATCATTCCAGGCGTTTGTCTGAAACCGTAAAATGTCATTGTCTCTACAACCTTATCATTCCAAGCTTCTTATGAGAAACTGCTAAATGTCATTGTCTCCACAACCTTATCCTTCCAAATTCTCGTCAGAAACTGTCAAGTGTCATGGTCTCTACAACCCTATCATTCCAGGCTTCTTGTCTTAAACTGTTAAATGTCATTGTCTCTACAACCTTATCATTCCAAGTTTCCTGTGAGAAACTGCTAAATGTCTTTGTCTCCACAACCCTATCATTCCAGGCTTCCTGTCTGAAACTGCTTATTGTTACTGTCTCTACAACCTTATCAATCCAGGCTTCCTGTCTGAAACTGCTTATTGTTACTATCTCTACAACCCTATCATTCCAGCCTTCTTCTCTGAAACTGTCAAATGTCATGGTCTCTACAACCCTATCGTTCCAGGCTTCCTGTCTGAAACTGTTAAATGTCATTTTCTCTACAACCCTATCATTCCAATCTTCTTGTCTGAAACTGTCAAATGTCATGATCTCTGCAACCATATCATTCCAGGCTTCTTGTCTGAAACTGCTAAATGTCATTGTATCTACAACCTTATCAATCCAGGCTTCCTGTCTGAAACTGCTTATTGTTACTGTCTCTACAACCCTATCATTCCAATCTTCTTCTCTGCAACTGTCAAATGTCATGGTCTCTACAACCTTTTCATTCCAGGCTTCTTGTCTGAAACTGTTAAATGTCATTGTCTCTACAACCTTATCAATCCATGCTTCCTGTCTGAAGCTGCTTATTGTTACTGTCTCTACAACCCTATCATTCCAGGCTTCTTGTCTGAAACTCTAAAATACCATTGTCTCTACAACCCTATCAATTCAGGATTCTTGTCTGAAATTGTTAAATGTCATTGCCTCTGCAACCTTTTGATTCCAGGTTTCTTGTCAGCAAATTTAAATGTCATAGTCACTACAACCCTATTATTCCAGGTTTCTTGTCTGAAACTGCTAAATGTCATGGTATCTACAACCCTATCATTTCATGCCTATTTTCAGAAACTGTTAAATGCCATTGTCTCTACATCTCCATTATTCCAGGCTTCCTGTCTAAAACTGCTAAATGTCATTGTCTCTACAACCCTATCATTCAAGGCTTCTTCTCTGAAACTGTTAGATGTCATTGTCTATACAACCCTATCATTCCAGGCTTCCTGTCTGAAACTGTTAAATGCCATTGTCTCTACAAACCTAACATTCCAAGGATCTTGTTTTAAACTGTTAAATGGCATTGTTTCTACAACCTTATCATTCCAGATTTCTTGTCGTAAACTGCTAAATGTCATTGTCTCTACAACCCTATCATTCCAGGCTTCTTTTCTGAAACTGTTAAATGTAATTTTCTCTATAACTCTATCATTCCAGGCTTCTTCTCTGAAACTGTTAGATGTCATTGTCTGTACAACCCTATCATTCCAGGCTTCCTGTCTGAAACTGTTAAATGCCATTGTCTCTACAAACCTAACATTCCAAGGATCTTGTTTGAAACTGTTAAATGTCATTGTTTCTACAACCCTATCATTCCAGGTTTCTTGTCTAAAACTGCTAAATGCTATTGTCTCTACAACCCTATCATTCCAGGGTTCTTGTCTGAAACTGTTATATGGCATTGTCTCTACAACCATGTCATTCCAGGCTTCCTGGCTGAAACTGTTAAATGTCATTGTCTCTACAACAATATCATTATAGGATTCTTGTCTGAAACTCTTAAATGTTATTGACTCTGGAAACTTATCATTCCATACTTGTTGCCTCAAACTGTTAAATGTCATTCTCTCTACAACCATATCATTCCAGGCTTCTTGTCTGAAACTGTTAAATGTCATTGTCTCTACAACCTTATCATTTCAGGCTGCTTGTGTGAAACCTTTAAATGTCATTGTCTTTACAACCCTATCGTTCCTGGCTTCCTGTCTGAAACTGTTAAAAGTGATTGTCTCTACAACACTATCATTCCAGTCTTCTTGTCTGAAACTGTTAGATGTCATTGTTTCTACAACCCTATCATTCCAGGCGTTTTGTCTGAAACTTTAAAATGTCATTGTCTCTACTACCCTTTCAATTCAGGCTCTTGTCTGAAACTGTTAAAAGTGATTGTCTCTACAACCCTATCATTCAAGTCTTCCTGTCTGAAACTGCTAAATATCATTGTCTCTACAACCTTATCATTCCAGACTTGTTGTCTAAAACTGTTAAATGTCATAGTAACTACAACCCTATTATTCCAGGTTTCTTCTCTGAAACTGTTAAATGCCATTGTCTCTACAACTCTATCAGTACAGGCTTCTTGTCTGAAACTGCTAAATGTCATTGTCTCTACAACCCTATCATTCCTGTCTTCTTGTCTGAAAGTGTCAAATGTCATGGTCTCTGCAACCCTATCATTCCAGGATTCTTGTCTATTACTGTTAAATGTCATTTTTTGTACAGCCATATCATTCCAGGCTTACTGTCTGAAACGGTTAAATGTCATTGCGTCTACAGCCCTATCATTCCAGTCTTCTTGTCTGAAAAGGTTAAATGGCATTGTCTCTGCAACCTTATCATTCCAGGCGTTTTGTCTGAAACCGTAAAATGTCATTATCTCTACAACCTTGTCATTCCAAGCTTCCTGTGAGAAACTGCTAAATGTCATTGTCTCCACAACCCTATCCTTCCAGACTTCTCGTCTGAAACTGTCAAATGTCATGGACTCTACAACCCTATCATCCCAGTATTCTTGTCTTAAACTGTTAAATGTCATTGTCTCTACAACCTTATCATTCCAAGCTTCCTGTGTGAAACTGCTAAATGTCATTGTCTCCACAACCCTATCCTTCCAGACTTCTCGTCTGAAACTGTCAAATGTCATGGTCTCTACAACCCTATCATTCCAGGCTTCTTGTCTTAAACTGTTAAATGGCATTGTCTCCACAACCCTATCATTCCAGGCTTCCTGTCTGAAACTGCTTATTGTTACTGTCTCTACAACACTATCATTCCAGGCTTCTTGTCTGAAACTCTAAAATACCATTGTCTCTACAACCCTATCAATTCAGGATTCTTGTCTGAAATTGTTAAATGTCATTGCCTCTGCAACCTTTTGATTCCAGGCTTCTTGTCAGCAAATTTAAATGTCATATTCACTACAACCCCATTATTCCAGGTTTCTTGTCTGAGACTGCTAAATGTCATGGTCTCTACAACTCTATCATTTCATGCCTATTTTCAGAAACTGTTAAATGCCATTGTATCTACATCTCCATCATTCCAGGCTTCCTGTCTAAAACTGCTAAATGTCATTGTCTCTACAACCCTATCATTCAAGGTTTCTTCTCTGAAACTGTTAGATGTCATTGTCTGTACAACCCTATCATTCCAGGCTTCCTGTCTGAAACTGCTAAATGCCATTGTCTCTACAAACCTAACATTCCAGGGATCGTGTTTGAAACTGTTAAATGTCTTGTCTCTACAACCCTATCATTCCAGGCTTCTTTTCTGAAACTGTTAAATGCCGTGGTCGCTACAATCCTATCATCGCATGCTTCTTGTCTAAACTGTTAAATGTAATTTTCTCTATAACTCTATCATTCCAGGCTTCTTATCTGAAACTGCTAAATTTTATTGTCTCTACAACACTTTCATTCCAGGCTTCTTGTCTGAAACTGTTAAATGTCATTGTTACTACAACCCTATCATTCCAGGTTTCTTGTCTAAAACTGCTAAATGCTATTGTCTCTACAACCCTAACATTCCAGGGTTCTTGTCTGAAACTGTTATATGTCATTGTCTCTACAACCATGTCATTCCAGGCTTCCTGGCTGAAACTGTTAAATGTCATTGTCTCTACAACAATATCATTATAGGATTCTTGTCTGAAACTATTAAAAGTCATTGTCTCTACAAACCTATCATTCCAAGCTTTCTGTCTGAAACTGTAAAAAGTCATTGTCTCTACAACCCTATCATTCCAAGCTTCCTGTCTCTAACTGTTAAATGTCAATGTCTCTACAACCTTTTCATTCCAAGCTTCTTGTCTGAAACTGCAAAATCTCATTTTCTCTACAATCCGATCATTCGAGTCTTCTTGTCTGAAACTGTTCAATGCCATTGTCTCTGCAACCTTATCTAGACTTCCTGTCTGAAACTGTTAAATGTCATGATCTCTACAATCCGATCATTCGAGGCTTCTTTTCTGAAACTGTTAAATGCCATTGTCTCTGCAACCTTATCATCCCTTACTGCTTCTGTGAAACTGTTAAATGTCATTTCCAGACTGCTTGTGTGAAACTGTTTAATGTCATTGTCTTTACAACCCCATCGTACCAGGCTTCATGTCTGAAACTCCTAAATGTCATTGTCTCCACTACCCTATCATTCCATGCTTCTTGTCTAAAACTGGTAAAAGTGATTGTCTCTACAACCCTATCATTCCAGGCTTCCTGTCTGAAACTGCTAAATATCATTTTCTCTACAACTCTATCATTCCAGGCTCCCTGTCTGAAACTTTTAAATGTCATTGTCTCTACAACCCGATCATTCCAGGCTTCTTGTTTGAAACTGTTAAAAGTGATTGTCTCTACAACCCTATTATTCCAAGCTTCTTGTCTGAAACTGTTAAATATCATTGTCTCTACAACCCTATCATTCCAAGCATCTTGCATGAAACTTATAAATATCATTGTCTCGACAACCCTATCATTCCAGGCTTCTTGTCTGAAACTGTTAAATGTCATAGTATCTACAAACCTATCATTGCAGGCTTCTTGTCTGAAACTGCTATATAACATTGTCTCTACAATTCTATTATTCCAGGCTTCTCGTCTGAAACTGGAAAATATCATGGTCTCTACAACCCTATCATTCCAGGCTTCTTGTGTCAAACTGTTAAATGTCATTGTCTCTACAACCTTATCATTCCAGGCTTCTTGTCTGAAACTGTTAAATGACATTGTCTCTACAACCCTATCGGTCCAGGCTTGTTGTCTGAAACTTTTAAATGTCATTGTCTCTACTACCCTTTCAATTCAGGTTCTTGTCTGAAACTGTTAAAAGTGATTGTCTCTACAACCCTATCATTCCAGGCTTCCTGTCTGAAACTGCTAAATGGCATTGTCTCTACAACCCTATCATTCAAGGCTTCTTGTCTAAAACTGTTAAATGCCATTGTCTCTACAACTCTATCAGTCCAGGCTTCTTGTCTGAAACTGCTAAATGTTATTGTCTCTACAACCCTTTCATTCCAGGCTTCTTTTCTGAAACTGTTAAATGTCATTGTATCTACAACCTTATCAATACAGGCTTCCTGTCTGAAACTAGCAAATGTCATTTTCTCCACAACTCTATCATTCCAGGCTTTCTACCGGAAACTGTTAAATGTCATTGTATCTACAACCCTATTATGCCAAGCTTCTCGTCTGAAACTGTTAAATGTCATTGTCTCCACAACCTTATCATTCCAGGCTTCCTGTTTGAAACTGTCAAATGTCATTGTCTCTACAACCCTTTCATTCCAGTCTTCTTGTCTGAAACTGTCAAATGTCATGGTCTCAGCAACCCTATCATTCCAGGCTTCTTGTCTGAAACTGTTAAATATCACTGTCTCTACAACCCTATCATTCCAGGCTTCTCTGAAACTGTTAAATGTCATTGTCTCTACAACCCTATCATTCCAGTCTTCTTGTCTGAAACTGTCAAATCTCATGGTCTCTGCAACCCTTTCATTCCAGGCTTCTTGTCTGAAACTGATAAATGTCATTGCCTCTACAACCCTTTCATTCCAGGCGTTTTGTCTGAAACCGTAAAATGTAATTTTCTCTACAACCTTATCATTCCAAGTTTCCTGTGAGAAACTGCTAAGTGTCATTGTCTCCACAACCCTATCCTTCCAGACTTCTCGTCTGAAACTGTCAAGTGTCGTGGTCTCTACAACCCTATCATTCCAGGCTTCTTGTTTTAAACTGTTAAATGTCATTATCTCTTCAACCTTATCATTCCAAGCTTCCTGTGAGAAACTGCTAAATGTCATTTTCTCCACAACCCTATCCTTCCAGACTTCTCGTCTGAAACTGTCAAGTGTCATGGTCTCTACAACCCTATCATTCCAGGCTTCTTGTTTTAAACTGTTAAATGTCATTATCTCTTCAACCTTATCATTCCAAGCTTCCTGTGAGAAACTGCTAAATGTCATTTTCTCCACAACCCTATCATTCCGGGCTTCTTGTCTGACACTCTTAAATGTCATTGTCTCTACAACCCTATGAATTCAGGATTATTCTCTGAAATTGTTAAATGTCATTGCCTCTGCAACCTTATCATTCCAGACTTGTTGTCTCAAACTGTTAAATGTCATTCTCTCTACAACCATATCGTTCCAGGCTTCTAGTCTTCAAATTAAAATGTCATTTTCTCTACATCCCTATTAGTCCAGGCTTCTTGTCTGAAACTGTTATATGCCATTGCCTCTACAACCTTATCAATCCAGACTTGTTGTCTGAAACTGTTAAATGTCATAGTCACTAAAACCCTATTATTCCAGGTTTCTTCTCTGAAACTGCTAAATGTCATGGTCTCTACAACCCTATCATTTCAGGCTTCTTGTCTGAAACTGTTAAATGCCATTGTCTCTACAACTCTATCAGTACAGGCTTATTGTCTGAAACTGTCAAATGTCATGGTCTCTACAACCTTTTCATTCCAGGCTTCTTGTCTGAAACTGTTAAATGTCATTGTCTCTACAACCTTATCAGTCCATGCTTCCTGTCTGAAACTGCTTATTGTTACTGTCTCTACAACACTATCATTCCAGGCTTCTTCTCTGAAACTGTCAAATGTCATGGTCTCTACAACCCTATCGTTCCAGGCTTCCTGTCTGAAACTGTTAAATGTCATTGTCTCTACAACCCTATCATTCCAATCTTCTTGTCTGAAACAGTCAAATGTCATGATCTCTGCAACCCTATCATTCCAGGCTTCTTGTCTGAAACTGTTAAATGTCATTGTCTCTACAACTTTATCAATCCAGGCTTCCTGTCTGAAACTGCTTATTGTTACTGTCTCTACAACCCTATCATTCCAGGCTTCTTCTCTGGAACTGTCAAATCTCATGGTCTCTGCAGCCCTATCATTCCAGGCTTCTTGTCTGAAACTGTTAAATGTGATTGTTTGTACAACCCTATCATTCCAGGCTTCCTGTCTGAAACTGTTAAATGTCATTGCCTCTACAACCCTATCATTCCAGTCTTCTTGTCTGAAAATGTTAAATGTCATTGTCTCTGCAACCTTATCATTCCAGGCGTTTTGTCTGAAACCGTTAAATGTCATTGTCTCTACAACCTTATCATTGCAAGCTTCCTGTGAGAAACTCCTAAATGTCATTGTCTCCACTGCCCTATCATTCCAGGCTTCCTCTCTGAAACTGCTTATTGTTACTGTCTCAACAACCTTATCATTCCTAGCTTCCTATGAGAAACTGCTAAATGTCATTGTCTCCACAACCCTATC
>MJUT01014789.1:0-13212 GCA_002080005.1 Gigantidas platifrons | reverse complement strand
TGAGGAGTTTCAGAGGAGAAGATTAAAATGTGAAAAGTTAATGGACGACGGACGACGAACCCCAAGTGATGGCAAAAGCTCACACTGCCTTTGGCAAGGTGAGCTAAAAAAGAACTTTTGCACAAAACATGAACAAACATGTGAATTAATGCTATCTGTAAAAGAACAAACCAAATAGGCCAAAACAAATAGAACGAAACTAAGTGCACCAAAATGAGACAAAACATAGAAACGAAACTAAACACAGCAAAGTGAAACGAAACACAGTGAAACAAAACAAAACAAATAGAACCACAATTCAACAGCAAAATAAAACTAGAGCACTGAGCTGAGCCTGTGTCGCTCACCTTTCATTCTGCTCTGAGGAAACTTAATACAGAACCTTCCATAGCCTATAGGTGCTTCCCACCAAATCTTGGTTCGCTTTGGCAAAGCAGTTTCAGAGAAGAAGATTTTTAGAAAGCGATTAATCTCAAGCAAGAATTGCCTGTGGCAGCCATGTTTGTTAATGGATCAAAACGAAATGAGCAATCTCTATAGAGGACCTTCCATAGATGCTTCTTACCAAGTTTCATATCATTTGGCCAAGCGGTTTCAGAGAAAAAGCTGTTTTAGAAATCGAACAATAAGAAACAAGAATTGTCTATGACGGCCATGTTTGTTAACGGATCAAAACGGAATGAGCAATCTTTATAGAGGACCTTCCATAGATGCTTCCTACCAAGTTTCGGTCTATTTGGCTAAGCTGTGTCAGAGTGGAAGATTTTTAGAAATCGACCCATCAGAAACGAGAATTGCCTGTGGCAGCCATGAGAGTTAATGGATCGGGACAAAATTAGCAATCTTTATAGAGAAACTTCCATAGATGCTTCCTACCAAGTTTTTGGTTCATTTGGCAAAGCGGTTTCAGAGGAGAATATATTTTTAGAAATCAACCAATCAGAAACAAGAATTGTCTGTGGTGGCCATGTTTGCTAACAGGTTGGGACAAAATGAGCAATCTTTATAAGAGGACTTTCCCTAGATGCTTCCTACCAAGTTTCGGATCATTTGGCCATGCGGTTTCAGAGGAGAATTTTTTTAGAATTAGACCAATCAGAAACAAGAATCGCCTGTGGTGGCCATGTTTGTTAATGGAATCGGAACAAAATGAGTACTCTTTATAGAGGACCGCCCATAGATGCTTCCTACCAAGTTTCGGATCATTTGGCCAAGCGGTTTGCAGAGAATGAGAATTTAAAAAATCAGCCAATCAGAAACAAGGATCGCCTGTGGTGACTATATTTGTTAATGTATCGGGATGGAATGGGCAATCTTTATAGAGGACCTTCCATAGATGCTTTCTAACAAATTTCAGTTCATTTGTGAAAGCGGTTTCAGAGGAGACGATTTTTTAGAAATCAACCAATCAGAAACAAGAATGGCCTGTCGTGGCCATGTTTGCTAACAGATCGGAACTAAATGAGCAATCTTTATAGAGAAACTTCCATAGATGCTTCCTACCAAGTTTTGGTTCATTTGGCAAAGCGGTTTCAGAGGAGAAGATATTTTTAGAAATCAACCAATCAGAAACAAGAATTGTCTGTGGTGGCCATGTTTGTTAACAGATTGGGACAAAATGACCAATCTTTATAAGAGGACTTTCCATAGATGCTTCCTACCAAGTTTCGGATCATTTGGCCATGCGGTTTCATAGGAGAAGATTTTTAGAATTAGACCAATCAGAAACAAGAATCGCCTGTGGTGGCCATGTTTGTTAATGGATCGGGACGGAATGAGGAACCTTTATAGAGGACCTTCCAAAGATGCTTCCTACCAAGTTTCGGATCATTTAGCAATGTGGTTTCAGAGAAGATTTCTAGAAATAGACCAATCAGAAACAAGAACCGCCTGTGGTGGCCATGTTTGTTAATGGAATCGGAACAAAATGAGTACTCTTTATAGAGGACCGCCCACAGATGCTTCCTACCAAGTTTCGGATCATTTGGCCAAGCGATTTGCAGAGAAGGAGAATATAAAAAATCAGCCAATCAGAAACAAGGATCGCCTGTGGTGGCTATATTTGTTAATGTATCGGGATGGAATGAGCAATCTTTATAGAGGACCTTCCATAGATGCTTTCTAACAAATTTCAGTTCATTTGTGAAAGCGGTTTCAGAGGAGAAGATTTTTTAGAAATCAACCAACCAGAAACAAGAATGGCCTGTCGTGGCCATGTTTGTTAACAGATCGGAACTAAATGAGCAATCTGTATAGAGGACATTCCAAGGATGCTTCCTACCAAGTTTTGATTCATTTGGCCAAGCGGTTTCAGAGGAGAATATTTTTTTAGAAATCAACCAATTAGAAACAAGAATGGGCTGTGGCGGCCATGTTTGTTCACAGATCGGGACGAAATGAGCAATCGTTATAGAGAACCTTCCAAGGATGCTTCCTACCAAGTTTTGATTCATTAGGCCTGGCGGTTTAAGAGGAGAAGATTTTTTAGAAATCAACCAATCGGAAACAAGAATGGTCTGTGGCGGTCATGTTTGTTAACGGATCTGTACGACATGAGCAATCTTTATAGAGGATCTTCCACAGATGCATCCTACCATGTTTCGGTTCATTTGGCCAAGCGGTTTCAGAGGAGAATATTTAAAAAAATCGGCCAATCAAAAACAAGAATGGCCTGTGGTGGCCATGTTTATCAATAGAATCGGAACAAAATGGGTACTCTTGATAGAAGACCGCCCATAGATGCTTTCTACCAAGTTTTAATTCATTTGGTCAGGCGGTTTCAGAGGAGAAGATTTTTTAGAAATCAACCAATCAGAAACAAGAATGGCCTCTGGCGGCCATGTTTTTAAACGGAACTGGACAAAGTGAGCAATATTTATAGAGGACCTTCCATAGATGTTTCCTACCAAGTTTCGCTTCATTTGGCCAAGCGATTTCAGAGGTGAATATTTTTAAAAATCAACCAATCAGAAAAAAGAATTACCTGTGGCGGCCATGTTTGTAAATGGATCGGGGCAAAACTAGCAATTTTATAGAGGACTTTCCATAGATGCTTTCTACCAAATTTCAGTTCATTTGGGGAAGCGCTTTCAGAGGAGAAGATTCTTTTTAGAAATTAACCAATCAGAAACAAGAATGGCCTGTGACGGCCATGTTTGTTAACGGATCGGAACTAACTGAGCAATCTTTATAGAGGACCTTCCAAGGATGCCTCCTACCAAGTTTTAATTCATTTGGCCAGGCGGTTTCAGAGAAGATTTTTTTTGGAATCAACCAATCAGAAACAAGAATGGCCTGTGGCGGCCCTGTTTGTAAACTGATCTGGACGAAATGAGCAATCTTTATAGAGGACCTTGCATGGATGCTTCCTACAAAGTTTCGATTCATTTGGCCAAGCGGTTTCAGAGGAGAAGATTTTTTTTAATCTGCCAATCAGAAAAAATAATGGCCTGTGGCGACCATGTTTGTTAATGCATCGAGACAATATTAGCAATCTTTATAGAGGACTTCCCATAGATGTTTCGTACCAAGTTTCAGTTCATTTGGCTGAGGAGTTTCAGAGGAGAAGATTAAAATGTGAAAAGATAATGGACGACGGACGACGAACGCCAAGTGATGGCAAAATCTCAGATTGCCTTTGGCAAGGTGAGCTAAAAAAGAACTTTTGCACAAAACATGAACAAACATGTGAATTAAGGGTATCTGTAAAAGAACAAACCAAATAGGCCAAAACAAATAGAACGAAACTAAGTTCAGCAAAATGAGACAAAACATAGAAACGAAACTAAACACAGCAAAGTGAAACGAAACACAGTGAAACAAAACAAAACAAATAGAACCACAATTCAACAGCAAAATAAAACTAGAGCACTGAGCTGAGCCTGTGTCGCTCACCTTTCATTCTGCTCTGAGGAAACTTAATACAGAACCTTCCATAGCCTATAGGTGCTTCCCACCAAATCTTGGTTCGCTTTGGCAAAGCAGTTTCAGGGAAGAAGATTTTTAGAAAGCGATTAATCTAAAGCAAGAATTGCCTGTGGCAGCCATGTTTGTTAATGGATCAAAACGAAATGAGCAATCTCTATAGAGGACCTTCCATAGATGCTTCTTACCAAGTTTCATATCATTTGGCCAAGCGGTTTCAGAGAAAAAGCTGTTTTAGAAATCGAACAATAAGAAACAAGAATCGCCTGTGGTGGCCATGTTTGTTAATGGATCGGGACGGAATGAGCAATATTTATAGAGGAACTTCCATAGATGCTTCCTACCAAGTTTCGGATCATTTAGCAATGTGGTTTCAGAGAAGATTTTTAGAAATAGACCAATCAGAAACAAGAACCGCCTGTGGTGGCCATGTTTGTTAATGGAATCGGAACAAAATAATGTACTCTTTATGGAGGACCGCCCATAGATGCTTCCTACCAAGTTTCGGATCATTTGGCCAAGCGGTTTGCAGAGAAGAAGATTTTAAAAAATCAGCCAATCAGAAACAAGAATCGCCTGTGATGGCTATATTTGTTAATGTATCGGGATGGAATGAGCAATCTTTATAGAGGACCTTCAATAGATGCTTCCTACTAAGTTTTGGATCATTTGGCTAAGCGGTTTCAGAGGAGAAGATTTTTAGAAATCGACCCATCAGAAATGAGAATTGCCTGTGGCGGCCATGTTTGTAAATGGATCGGAACGAAATGAGCACTCTTTATAGACGACCACCCATAGATGCTTCCTACCAAGTTTCGGTTCAATTACCCAAGCGGTTTCAGAAGAGACAATTTTTTAAAATCAGCCAATCAGAAACAAGAATCGCCTGTGGCGGCTATGTTTGTTAACGAATCGGGACGAAATATGCAATCTTTATAGAGGATCTTCCATAGATGGTTCCTACCAGGTTTCAGTTCATTTGGCTGACGGGTTGTAGAGACATATTTATCTGTAATTCAATTCATATAGATAACTGCATTTTGAATACAGATATCTCTATTTAAACTAGAGTTATCTCCCTTTTAACAGAAAAAAAAATATTTTTTAGAAATCAATCAATTAGAAACAAGAAGGGCCTGTGGCGCCATGTTTGTTAACGGATCTGGACTAAATGTGTAATCTTTATAGAGGACCTTCCATAGATGCATCGTACGAAGAGTTTCGGTTCATTTGGCCAGGCGGTTTCAGAGGAGAAGATTTTTTAGAAATCAACCAATCAGAAACAATAATGGCCTGTGGCGGCCATGTTTGTTAACGGATCTGGACGAAATGAGCCATCTTTATAGAGGACCTTCCATAGATGCTTCCTGCTAAGTTTCGGTTCATTTAGCCAAGCTATTTCAGAGGAGAAGATTTTCAAAAATCGCCCAATCAGAAACAAGAATGGCCTGTGGCGGCCATGTTTGTTAATGCATCGAGACAAAATTAGCAATATTTATAGAAGACCATAGATGTTTCCTACCAAGTTTCAGTTCATTTGGCTGAGGGGTGTCAGAGGAGAAGATTAAAATGTGAAAGGTTAATGGACGACGGACGTCGGACGACGGTCGCCAAGTGATGGGAAAAGCTCACTTTGCCTTTTGCAAGGTGAGCTAAAAAATGCACAAACTTTAGTTTCTTTCTATTTTAGAAATAAGCTGTAGTTCGGCTGTTATATAGGCAAAGTATTTTACTTGTGTTTTAATAGCCCTGCCCTAATCTCATTGAAGAGATTTCCCAATGATGTCATCTGTTATTATATCAATTATATGTTAAATTGGGACAAGTTTTTAGGTAGTCATCTTTAACTGTTTGTTATCCATAAAAAATGAAGGGGGAAAATTAATAAATAAATTTAAAAAACAAAACAAAAAAAACTTTGTTGCTTAGCAACCTCAAGGAAACTGATTGTTTTTATTGGCTGAAATAAATGTGTCTTCACCATGTATGTAAAAGCATTAAAATCAAAGTCAGCATTGCTATTATTTTGTAACCAACCAATTCGTATATTTATGAGGAAATGTGTGAAAATTAAAAGAAGAAAAACCTTCTAAACCAAAACAAAAATATTGGTTACTGTAGCGCAGAGCGCTACAAATGTCCCTCAAACGAACAATACACAAGATATGATATCATCTGAAGGATCATAATATGGCTCCCAAACCATGGATATCAATTCCCAACATCAAAATCTACTTGGAAACCAAATTTCACCCAAATCGGAGCATTTTTGTATTTTCGCTGCCATTTTGGATTCACAAAATGGCCGCCATAGCAAACCAGCGATGAATATCAATTAGCAACATCATAATCTACTTGGAAACCAAATTTCGCCGAAATCGGAGGATTTTTATATTTGGCGGCCATTTTGTACCTTGGTTATCATGGTAACGGCCGCCATTTTGAATTGTTTTAACCCCACAAAAGCTGCCACACACTACGGTGGATATTCCTACAAAGTTTCATGAAATTTGTTGAAAGGAATCCAAAAATTTGTTTTACTTATCTAGTTCCACTAGATGTGGATGTTGTTTCTATCAAGTTTCATCAATTTCTGTTTGGCGAGTAACCTGCTATGATCATTTTTGTGTTTTTCAATTTTTTTAGCATTTTGGCTGTTTCCATGGCAACGGCAGCCATTTTGAAAATTCAGAAAGTAGTCTGCACATCTACTCATAGAGCTTAACATTCCTGTGAAGTTTCATTGATTTCCGTTCAGTAATCGCTGATAAATCAGGATGAAATTTAATTGATAAATATGTGAAGACATCGTTTCTTGTCTTTTGACATTTTAGATGGAATATCTTAATTACTCACCACTAACGTCGTGAGTTCGAATCCCGCTAACTAAACTGCAGGAGAGGAAAAGTTTCACACTCATTCAGTGTACACGAACTATGCTCATTATTGAAGACCCTACTAATACTGTGAAATATAGAAAAGCAATAAAAGCGCTGCTCCTTTTCTTTGTGTTTCAGTGTAAATTTGGATACACTCTCATGTTCATTTACATCCTTTCTTACTTAGGGTCCATCCTGATCATATTGTAGTTGGATTTACAACTACCTATGCAATCACTGCCTATTACCACTGAAGTTGTGAGTTCGAATCCTGTTCAAGCGAGGTGTACTTGATACATTATGTGATAAAGTTTGTCAGTGACTTGAGACAGGTCAGTAGTTTTCTCTGGGTACTCCGTTTCCTCCATCAATAAAACTGACCGCCACGATATAGCTGAAATATTGTTGAAAGTGGGGTTAAACATCATAACTCTTACCCCCTTACTTATGAATTAACAAGATCAGGAAAAGTTTGATGTCGTATAGTAGCAATTCAGTTTTCTGTTGGATAACTAGTATGCAATAAATAAACAGAGTTCACGAAGTTCGTCAGTCCTATCAGACATGAACAGCAAAATTTGGGCAGATTTTTTAAGGACTGACACAAGATTGGTATATTACATTAGAAAATTAATGAGGACTGACATTTTTTAACCACCAAATCCATATACAATTTTGTAAACCCTGAATAAAATTTTACCTGATGTAACAGTCATGATAACATCGCCTCCTTTATAAAAGGCTTTAACTGGTTCATGGTTCATTCCACAGGTGATAGGTACAGCAGCTGTAGAATGATCGTCTACTAACACATACAGGAAATGAAGTGTACCTTTGGAATAAAAAAAATACAGAAAAAATGATTATACATGTAAGTATTTTAAAACAGTCTTACAAAACAAATATACCGGAACTGCCATAGCCGTGATCATATGGTAGTTTGATGTAATGCAGCAGATTATGAATTTGATAATAATTTGAATTAAAGTGTCAAACAAAATAGATATGTTTGTCATTTATTTGTCAATGTTAATACAGATGGATTTATTTACTGTATCTGTCTACCCATTATTCTCAACTACCTATGCAATCAGTGCCTATCACCACTGATGTTGTAAGTTCGAACCCCGTTCATGGCGAGGTGTATTCAATGCAACATTATGTGATAAAGTTTGTCAGTGACTTGCGACAGGTCGGTAGTTTTCTCCAGGTAATCCTGTTTCCTCCACCAATAAAACTGACCACCACCTTATAACTGAAATATTGTTGAAAGTGGCGTTTAACACCATAAAACGAACCATTCAACTAAAACAGTCTCACATAACAAATCTTATTTTGTTTTCTTGTAAAGTCAGAAATCTGATTTCAATCAGATTGAAACTATATAGAAATGAGGGAGGAATGTGACAACATTTTGAGTGCTTCCTGAAAAAGTATGGATAATAGGCCAAATAAAAATATATGTGTGGTTCCGGTTACATTAAAATAAAAAAGAGGGTAGGTAGATAGGGATTTAATTTTATATATTTTTTTTACATTGATTCTATGGGAGAGACATTGTGACTTTAACGGTGCTTATTGCAAAATGGCAAACAAATCTTTAGGGTAGGGGATAAAAATTAGGTTAGGTAGGGTAACCGGAACCACACATATTTTTTTATTTGGCCTTAGGGTAGTGATGACAAACTTAGTCTTTTGTAGCAGCTACAACTCTTTTCCACAATCTACAAAAAGAGGTCTTTAACATGCAAGGACGTGGCACTCTCCTAATATGTTACCCACTATGGTCCACGGTCATATATATATATTTTTCTCATTCCTGTCACTTTCAACAATGTTATTTAGATATTACACCAGTTAGCTTTCAAACTTTGCTATCAGTAGTAGTCAGTCATTTTGCAAAAAAAAAATTCATTCAGGGAACAGGTTTCCATGACTACCAACTGTTTATCTAACCTCTCACCTTCAGTGTCTACTGCTATACGTTTGGTCTCTAAAATTGTATCTGTGGTTCCGGTCCCACGCTTCCATTCAAAGTTACAGTCCTGACCTGGTTTACAAGTTGGTTGTCCAAGACAAGGGATCGACACACTCTTATACTCGTTTACATTTGGTATGGTTCTCAGTACTTTATTAGTGAACTGTGTAATATCTGGAAAATAAAATATTTAGTCACTTGAATGCTCTTTATATACAGGTTTGACTGTACTTCAATAAATAAGACAGTTGTATGTGTCACGTTTTTACTTCTATTGTTGATTGACGCCAAGTGAAAAAATTGTGTACTAGACAAACATGCTTAGTTAGCTTTTTATAGTGCTAGCTGACTGAAACAACAGTCCACGAGTAGACATGTCTCTCTATCCTAACATATTATACTGATTCTGAGCCAACTAGCCTTTACCCTTACTCCTTAACATGCTGTGTCCTTTGTAGATAAGCAACTAATATCAATTTTATGGTCTTTGGTTTGACCTGACCAGAATTTGAGACCATGATCTACAGTAATTCAGCAGACCATGTTAACCATTACACCATTAATGTGGTTAGATTTACTTATATATGGTTATGGTGTTTAACGCCACTTTCAACAATATTTCAGTTATATCGTGGCGATCAGTTTTATTGGTGGAGGAACCAAGTACCCGGAGAAAACCACTGACCTGCCACAAGTCACTAACAAACTTTATCACAAAATGTTGTATCGAGTTCATCTCGCCTGAGCAGGATTCGAACTCACAATGAGAGTGATGATAGGCACCGATTGCACAGGTAGCTGTAAATTCAACTACCATACGATCACAACGACCCCTTTGCTTCTATACAGTGTTTAATTCTAATATACAGTCAAGCCTGTATTAAGAGGTCACATCTGGGAGAAAAAAAAGTGGCATGATAAGACAGGTGACCTCTTAAAAAGAGGTTCTATTCATATGAAATTTTCTATGACAGGACAAAATTATGATGACCTTTTAATACATGTGACTGCTTAATACAGGTGACCGCTTAATGGAGGTGACCGCTTGGGAAGGTTTGACTGTATGTTGAACAGTAATAGAAGGGAAAATTCAAACAAAAAGTTTCTTTCTGTAGTACTTACATCCTCTGTTGATTTGGAACTCAGCCGACACAGCTGTTCCTAGTTCATTAGATGCAAAACACTGGTAATTTCCATAATCTCTTAATTCGGCACCTATTATGGACATTTTTCCTGAAGTTTCATCCACTGTTATCTGTAGACTGTTCTGTAATTTAACACCATCTTTCCTCCATTCATACCTATTAATATATAAAGACAAAAATAAATTTACAATTGTCCTCCTCTTATAAGGCCACTCCCACCAAAGGCTAGCTCTGCCACGATATAACTGAAAAATTGTTGAAAATGGCACTAAACTCTAACCCTAACCCAAAGGCCAAATTTCAGATGCAACGAGATAGTAAAGTATTACAAAGAGGATGGGCCACTTTCCCCTTATTTTGTTTCACTAGGAGGGCCAATTTCAAACATTGACTACGTGGTATTAAATGATAAATTTAAGAAGTAAAAATACTGTTCGACATTTTTGTGTACAATTGTCATATATTATGGTCATTAAAATGGAGAAAAACTACCATGAAAAACCAACAAAATCGTAATTTGTACATTTTCCAAGGATTTCAGGCACTTGAAACAGGGAATCCCCTATGAAGCACCTCCACAACCAACATGAAGTATGGTTTTTTATAATCGTCTATATGTCTTTTAACCCGCCACAAAAATTGAGTTTGGTTGTCAAGGTCCTAGATATAGAAAAATCAACTTTTTAGAAAAAACGCACAGGGCACTTACCTATGAGCTATATATATATATAATTTCGCTCTGTTTAGTATGAGTTTGGTAGCTCAATCAGTATGATGGGTCGATGTCATGTAATTGCGAAGTGAAGTGTGGTTTTTGTTATGGGTTCGAGTCTTGTCAACAGATGTAATATTTTTTGCTTACAAATTTTATATTTTTGGTCAAAATAAAATAGTTGGTGAGCACTTGATTTTATGAAAGCTAAGCAAATACACCAATTGGCATGAATTATATTTATCTTGTTTATATTTATAGTATATGCCCGGTCCTATAGGTATATCAAAGCATACTTCCTATTCCCGTGAGTTTGTTTACAATTACATTCTGCAAAACTTTACAAACATAAACAGTAAGTTATTCCATAAAATGTCGACCAAAACATAAATATGTCCGTGTGTAATTACTACAGCAACAATGAAAATCAAGTGTTGTGTATGCCATAAACATAAAAAGGCCAAACCACGAAAATAACTGAGAAACAAATAGAATATTTTCAAAGTCAAGGAAATTATGTTCTTGAAAGTGGAATTATTTGTAATCAATGTAGGCAAGTTTTTTTTATGGTAATGGAAAAATCAAAGAAAAGGCGAAAAATTATCAGTATAAATCACCACCCTCAGGTGTAACTTCTACATGTATTACACTTCTAATCGTTACTGTTGGTAAAAATATACGAGAATTTGTGCCGTGTGCAGAACAACTGAAGGTCCGTGTGTAGCTATACCTGAAATGGACAGAATGTCTATATTTATTAAACAAGGTCTGCTTGTACCAGTTGGTGTCCGGTGTTGTCCATACTAAGAATATATGACTTCAGTTGTTGGCCGGTGCATATATTGTATCTTGACCTGTGTCGTGGCGCTGTAATTCCTTTTGGTTGCGGCTCCTTAACAAAACTTAGCCTAACAAATAATTCGTTTTGATTCAGGACAAATGACAGTGTACACACCGTTTTATCATCTGTTAAAAAAAAACCCCACATGGACTTAAACTTCACTTCATACGATTTTTTGTTGATGAGCACAGTCTACAAATATTCACATGTCTCTCATTCAGAACCATGGGTTATTCGTTAGATATTACCAAATGTTCACGAAATATATATATTTGGTAAGGACATGAATTTTGAATAATTTCAAACTTTCATATGAAGAATAAATATTGTTTTATGTCTGAACTTATATGATATATTATATTCCCATGTGAGCCTTATATTTCTCTTTTCTTAATGACGATAGCTAAACATGCCAATCTTGTTCAGAAATAGCGTAAAAATTGCTGTCGTTAATAGACAATATATGAAAAATTATTTAACGAAGACAACAATAGTTGTGGCCTTACAGCTGGGGGAATACCTGTTCACATGCAAAATTCATGACGTTTGTATCTCTTTAAATAGCATCCGATGATTTAAAAATAACACAAGAAATCGATTTTGACAAGTGAAATGAAACAGCGATAAAATGGCCCAGGCTCTTTATTCCCTTCAATAGAGGACACCCCTCCTATAAGGCCACTTTTTCAGACGAGGTGGCCTAATAAGAAGTAGAACTACTGCACAGGAATATTATACATGTATACAAGCCACAATTTGTTTTGGTTGGTTGGTTTTATGGTGTTTAACGCCACTTTCAACAATATTTCAGCTATAACGTGGCAGTCAGTTTTACTGGTAGAGGTAATCGGAGTATCCAAAGAAAACTACTGACCTGCAACAAGTCACTGACAAACTTTATCACATAATATTGCATTGAATACACCTTGTTTGAGCGGAATTCAAACTCACCCACGTAAATGGTAATAGAAACTGATTGCATAGGTAGTAATAAATCCAACACTATACCATACAATCAAAACCACGATGGCCCGGACAGAATGAAAGATAGACATATAATGAGAAATGCCGCACCATAAGGAAAGATAAAAAAAATATATGACAAAAACACAGAAACAGTCAAAATTGATACGTCTAACACAAATACGTGATAACTCACTTTCCTGTCTTTGTACAGAGTGAGACAGTTCAATAAAATGTGCCTGGGTTAAACTAATTACATGAGCCTAAGTCTCCCCTAAAATTAATTACATGAGCCCAAGTCTACCCTCAAACTAATTATATGAGCCTAAGTCTCCCCTCAAAACATGAGCCCAAGTCTCCCCTCAAACTAATTATATGGGCCTAAGTCTCCCCTCAAACTAATTACATGAGCCTAAGTCTCCCCTCAAACTAATTATATGAGCCTAAGTCTCCCCTTAAACTAAGTATATGGGATTAAGTCTCCCCTCAAACTAATAATATGAGCCTAAGTCTCCCCTCAAACTAATTACACGAGCCCAGGTCTCCCCTCAAGCTAACTATATGAGCCTAAGTCTCCCCTCAAACTAATTACATGAGCCTAAGTATCCCTTCAAATTAATTATATGAGCCTAAGTCTCCCCTCAAACTAATTATATGGGCCTAAGTCTCTCCTCGAACTAATTATATGAGCCTAAGTCTCCCCTCAAACTAATTATATGAGCCTACATTTCCCCTCAAACTAATTATATGGGCCTAAGTCTCCCCTCAAA
>MJUT01014783.1:19369-31402 GCA_002080005.1 Gigantidas platifrons | reverse complement strand
GTACAAACCGATCTCTAACTAAAGTATCAATCTAGGAAATCTCTGTCAATTTAACCTCTATAAACCGCATACTTCTCTATTCCTGTACAAACCGATCTCTAACTAAAGTATCAATCTAGGAAATCTCTGTCAATTTAACCTCTATAAACCGCATACTTCTCTATTCCGAACACATAAGCTGGTTCTAATGAGGATTAAGTTAAACAGGTTTCTCTGCATAATTAGGTGGACACGATTTTTCTTTCCTTGCCATGTTGTTATTATCATTTCATATTTGCAGATGATACAGACAGGAATGAAGCAGTTTTTTTTACCATCAGTACAACGTTTGAACATTATATTACGAAGAATACGCTACTGTAGTTGTATTGTTGACACAATAAATGTAACATTGTATTTATCGTATTTGTTTTCATTAGAAAATGGGAAATGTTGTAAGACATACTTGTTATGGTCTATTTCACACTCATTGTAGAGTATGTGTTATGTTCATATTTGAATACCCTACTGTGACAGTGAAATGTAGAACTGCAATAAAAGCGATGTTCATTTACTTTAACTTGTATTGACACAAGAAATGAAACATTGTATTTATTATATTGTTTTTTTTAGACCATGATAAATGTTGTAAGACATACTTGCTATATGCCGTGTCACACTCATTCTAGGGAAAGAGCTATGGTCATTCCTGAAGGCCCTATTGTTACTGTGATTTGTAGAACAGCAAAAGCAATAGCGTTGTTCCATTACTTTAATTTGTGTCCAAGTGATATTATCTCATGTTCATTTACATCTATAACTGTTCGTATTCATAACTTATTTTTGAGTTTTCATTTGCTAAGATTGTGGATTTCAGTGCTTTAATTTCTGTCAGATGTGCCGTATAGTAGGACATGTATTCTCTAAACAATAAACACCAAAGCAATGGCTTAAATCAGGATTTTCTTGATAAAGTGTTGCTGCTAATAAAGAAGCTATAAAATTAAAAAAATAATTATACACGGTTAGAACAGCTTCAAAATCCAATAGCAAAAATGATACAGAATCTATGCCATCAAATACACGACCGTTCGCTTTAATGGCATGGTACAGACTCTTCAATAAAATGTGGCGGGGTTCAACTGGTTTCACGGGCCCAAAGCTATTGAAAATAATAATCAGGCAGTTTAATAATCCGAAAGTTGGATTAGGTAAACTGCATCAAATTCCAATCCAAAATTGTGTTTTGAAGTGAGTGAGTGATTTTGGTTTAAATAACTAGTGTTGAGAACAATTAAGAACAGGTAACGTTTTCATAATGATGATAATATCCACCTGGCACTAGCCAACATGCCCAGAGGAGCATCTACAGTCCCGAATTGACATGGTTTTTAGACCTACTAATATTTCGTAAGCGATGGATCTTGTATCGGGTTTATTTTTTAATCCGATATATTGTAGTGTTCAAGTATCTCTCCATTAATAATAATTTACCCTTCCAGAGCAACACGAAGCCCACTAAGAATATTCATTCCAAGAATGAATTCAACAATGTTTCAAATTTCCTCGGAAAGGAAGGAATACTTAGCTATAGACAACTGTGGCATTGGCTTTTGACTGCCACTTGGTAGAGGCTACACTTATAATGCTGCCATTATTTATATTAAATTGATATAGAAGTGTTTTAATGTTCAACGAATGTGGCACACTCCAACCACGACACATGCTATGGTTCATGGTCAGGCTTTCCATATTGTGACCTGGGTCGCGTTCAATATCGTAGCAGCTAGTCTAGCTGCTAGGTAAAATAGCAATAACGTTATAGAACGATTAGCTACGTAGCAGTCCTAGCAAATATGGTGCCAATCATATGGAATATGTTTCTTGGAACATTTTAGTTAATCGTATTTGTCTAGCTACCTTAATAAATTATCATCCGTATTAAAAGCGTTGCCACTTTCTACACTTCAACTATTTTTTCCTTACGAAGTCAAATTTAGTTTTAGCCTCCATCTTGAATTCAAAAGCTAGCAGAATTGTTAAGATAGCGAGAGCTATGTAGCGTCTAGGCTAGTTTTCCGTTCAGTAGGATTTTTCTACGTAGCTCAACCTAACAGCTACGATGTTGAACGCATCCCAGACAACAGATTGAGATGGCTTCCCTAGCACCCGCCTTGGGACTTGATTGATAGCTGTACCCAGATCATTTTTGCATGATTAGCTAGGTGTACAACACTATGAAATGGTCATATATATATATATATATAAGAGGCAGACAGTGTTTATCCTTCACGAGCACTCCTGATTTTTGCTGGGGTCGTTTTAGTTTTCTGGGTTGTGATTTGTTGTTTCTTTTTGTCCTAGTCCTGTTACATGTGTACATTAATGTTGCTCTAGATTGTCCATTCGTTCTTGAGGGGTCCGGGTGGCTCATTGAGTTAGTCGTTGGATCTAACAACTCATACACGCCTATCACCAATACGGCGTGAGTTTGCGCCCGGTTTTGTAAATTACAAAAAGGGTGCACTCTACTCGCAGCCGCAAGTGATAAAGTTTACCAGTTGCTTGCCCATGGTCGGTGGTTTTCTCCGGGTACTCCGGCTTCCTCCACAAACTAAAACTGGTCGCCATGATATAGCTGAAATATTGTTGAAAGAGGTGTTAAAACACCAATAATCAAATCAAATCAATCCATTCGTTATTGTCCCCTCGGTTTTCTATTATTTTTATTTACATATATACTAAGTTTTCCATGTACATGCATCATATAATTTCAGTATATCAAACATTCTAAAACATATCTGAGATATTATTTTTGATTTGTCAGTAGTCACCAACACAAATTCGAGGCCAACAACAACCTTCAGTAACCCTTAAAAAACTGACAGTCACTTGCAAACAAACAACCCAAATCGCAAAATCTTTTATGAACAGTATTATTAGTATTATGGAATTGCTGTAAAGCTATCAATTACACTCTTGCCAGGATCGAAAATAGAAGATTGCTGCTAAGAAGGAAGCTACTGAACCAAGGGTTCTTGTGCTTAAGATGAAGTCATTACTTCGAATGTTTTGCGGTCGCCATCATGACCTGGTTACCCGTTATGGAATGTCTGTGTCACAAACACCACGAATATGTTCAGTTTGTCGTAATCATAATTCGGTCCTTTTCTCATTTATGACTTATCACTGGGTGTGTAACACGTGTAACACGACGGGTACCACGTGTGGTGAAGGAACTGCTCACCATTCCGGTGCACCTGAGTTCATCCCCGGTTTTTAGTGGGAGGGGGAGGGGGTGGTTCGTGTTGCTCTGAACTTTATATTCTGTATGATGGTTTATATATCAGTGATCGTGTCTTATCCTTTTCTGCTTTTTCTATTAGCCACGGCATTGTTTGTCCTTCGAATTACGAAGTACGGCTTCTAATTACCACTTTGGTATCTCCGAAATGTTCCTAGTGGAGGAGGAACCGCTTCCTCCTTTCGGAGCATAGACACACATGTACATGTATCAGTTCACTCCCGGGGTTTGTGCTGCTCAAACTTTACTACATTTGATACGGTTTTATTAGTTTTCTATGTAATGTGTTTTGGATCATTGTTTGCCATTTTACGCCTGGCCATTATATTGTCTGCCCCTTTTCGATTCACGATATTAATGATGGCTATTTGATGAATTAACATACAGCTACTACACTTTTGCATGGCTTTTTGTGGGGGTTCGTCTTGTCCACATGCAAGCTGAAAAATATTTTGTTAAGTTTATTGTAATGTCCGTGTTCATTCATCACTTGAAGTTGTTTTGTTTATTTATTGGTGTGTAAATTTGATCATCGTGATTTCCAGTATGGTTTCCGGAAGAAAACATAATGTTGCTGTGGTCAATACACGTAAACAACATTTGATGAATAAAACAACAGCTGTTGTTCTTTCCTTAAATCAGCTGGTTACACTGTGTGAATCAATGTAATAGTTTATGTTTTTGTAGGAGTTTGTATTGTTTTTATTGACTAGTGTTGTTTTGTAAATCCAAGAAAGCCAGAACATACCAAAACTTTATCTAAAAAATGTAATTCAACAAACAAACAAAAAAACCAAACAGACAAACAAAATAACAAACAAAAACAAACCGAACATTTATCAACATGCATGTATGTTTTATGAACAATAATAACATGCTCTATAAAGAGCAATTTTAATAACAGTGGGTGAATAACTTGTAATTGTTTATCGCCAACTGAGCAATTTTTCAATTATATTATGGTGATGACAAGCAATATTCAATGAAAAGACGATGATGTCCGCTTTGTACTAGTCCAACACACTTAGTTGGCGTTTTATAGTGCTAGCTCACTGAAACAACAGTCCGCGGGAAGACATGTCGCTCCACTCGGACATATTATCCAGATTCCGAATCAACCAGTTTTTGTTCTTACTACGTAATGCTGCATACTTAACGGAGAAGCATCAAAACCAATTTTAGAGTCTTTACTTTGACCCGACCTGTGCTTGCTCACATGATCTACCGCACTTGAGGCGAGTACGATAACAGCCACACCAATTTCGAATTACATTAATACGTACTTTAGAGAAATAAATAAGCGACTTCGTTGCATCATAATTTCACTAGCTATTCCCTTATGTTTAGTCTATTCAAACATTATTTATGGAGTATGATTTATTTCTGCTCAAAACCAACGTATTCGTATTATGGAATGAGAAGGAATAATTCTCATATGAAAATATATGATTTGATTTGATTTGATTTTTGGTGGTTAACGCCACTTTCAGCAATATTTCAGCTATCTCATGGCAACCAGTTTTAGTGGTGGAAGAAGCCGGGGTACCCGGAGAGAACCACCGACCATGAGCAAGCAACTGATAAACTTTATCACTTGCGGCTGCCAGTGGAGTGCACCCTTTTTGTAATTTACAAAGCCGGGAGCGAACCCACGCCGTATTGGTGATAGACTTGTACGAGTTGTTAGGTACTCCAACTACCTAACTCATTGAGCCACCCGGGTCCTTGAAAATATGTGCAATGCAGTTCTATTTAATGTATTAGACTCTATTTAATGTTGTTTTAACCATGGTATTTACATTATGACGTTCAGTTATTGAAAGTGCAATCTGCTTAATATTTGCGATATCTTTATTATGGGACACATGTCGCTCATCTGTCTGTGTTGTTGTTGTTTATATTCGTCATGACTGTTTCTTGTTGCTCTGAATTGTCAATTATTGATTGCCCATTCGGTTTTCTCTAACGTTTATTTAGAGCCAAAATAATTGTCATTTTATTGAGAAAGACATTATTTGTATGAAGAATTTATTATATATTTTTGAACAAAAGTACAAACTCTATGAAGGGATGCGCTTACATTTTTAATAAAAGCAAATCGATAGACAATTTCCAGAAGTTCATTATTTTCAACTTAGAGACTTGCTTGAAGTTAATCATGTTCATTATACGGTTCTGTGTATATCACCTGCTCGGGTATTTGTTAATAATTTGATGGTATAGATTCCGTATCTTTGTTTTACGATTTTGCTATTGGATTTTGAAGCTGTTCTGACCGTGTGTAATTTTACCTTTTCTTCATTTTATAGCTTCTTTTATTAGCAGCAACACTTTATCAATAAAATCCTGATTTAAGCCATTGCTTTGGTGTTTATTGTTTAGAGAATACATGTCCTACTATACCGCACATCTGACAGAAATTAAAGCACTGAAGTCCACAATCTTAGCAAATCAAAATTCTAAAGCAAGTCATGAGTATGAAAAAATATAGATGTAAATGAACATGAGATAATATCACTTGGACACAAATTAAAGTAATAGAACAACGCTATTGTTTTTGCTGTTCTACAAATCACAATAACAATAGGGCCTTCAGGAATGAGCATAGCTCTTACCCTAGAATGAGTGGTAAACGGCATATGACAAGTATGTCTTACAACATTGCCCATGGTATAAAACAACCAATACAATGTTTCATTTCTTATGTCAATACAAGTTAAAGTAAATTAACATCGCTTTTATTGCAGTTTTACATTTCACTGTCACAGTAGGGTATTCAAGCATAACCATAACACATACCCTACAATGAGTGTGAAATAGACCATAACAAGTATGTCTTGCAATATGTCCAATGTTGTAATGAAAACAAATACGATAAATAAAATGTTACATTTATTGTGTCAATAATACAACTACAGTAGCGTATTCTTCGTAATATAATGTTCAAACGTTGTACTGATGGTAAAAAAACTGCTTCGTTCCTGTCTGTATCATCTGAAAATATGAAATGATAATAACAACATGGCAAGAAAAGAGAAATCGTGTACACTTAATTATGCAGTGAAACCTGTTTAGCTTAATCCTCATTAGAACCAGCTTATGTGTTCGGAATAGATAGGTATGCGGTTTATAAAGGTTAAGTTAAAAACGATTTCCTATATTAATGCATTAGTTAGAGTTCGTGTGAAGTTGTCTCGATTTTGGATATGAGGAGTATTTCAAAGCGATTTCACTTATTTGGGAGGTTTTTACTCGCATATGAAAATTAGTTAAATAAAGGCCGGTATTTGTGATTGTCTTCGATATCACAACTGCAGTTAAATACTATATTTGATATAACTACTGTCTTCTTATATACTTTATCGAAAAATGTCCATTACTTTGCAATCATATATGTCTGATATTTTAATCCAACACTGTTGGAATTCGAATTTTGATCTGGCAATAATTTGTTGTCCCTTGACGGGATTTGAACTCATTCCATTGATACACTGCAGTACCAATCGCGTAGCCTTATGTACAACGCACAAGACCTCTCAGCCACATTCGCTATAAAATATACCTTCAATAGTCGTAGTGTTAGCTTGCCTCGTAAGACGAATCTAGGGATTGACACAAAGTATATATTTAAGCGTGTGTAGATGGTACACATATATACATACATATATATAACTATCATTAACATGCATGATATCTCAAGAAGTGGCATAGATGAGAAGTCTCCTTTTATAGTATTTCGGTAACGGGCGATAACATCTTAAGGGGGTGAAGATATGCTCTTTTCTTAGACAAACAATTGTGTTTACAACTCCAAGTTATGGATATTAGAATTGTACACGTACTTATTTTTCACACATGAAATTTAATCTTGCAGAGCAAATAAGATCATTCCATTTATAACCATTTGCATTTTTCCATATCTCTACACAGTCCTCATTATTGCGTGCGTCATCCGGTTGGTTCCTGTCCCATTTAGTGAAGGATACTCTGGAATCATCAGACACCCATCTGTATTGACCCTCCTTCTCGTGATCATATGCCCCTATCCACATGCTATTACTACCGAACTCTGTTTAAAAAAAAAAACTATGTTAAGAGGGTTAGGGTGAGGGTTTGTGGTGTTTAACACCACTTTCAACACTATTTCAATTATATTTTAGCCGTCAGTTTCATTGGTGGATGAAACCGGAGTACCTGGAGAACACCATCGACCGGTGTTAAGCTACTGACAAACTTTATCACATGTATCGAGTACATCTCACCTGAGCGGGATTCAAACTCACGACTTCAGTGGTGAAAGGCACTGGCTTCATAGGTAGTTGCAATCTAACTACCATACGATCACCAACACGACAGTCCCTTTTCCTGACTCCCGTTAGCTAGTACCGTGCATACGTCGCATGTCGTTGCTTCTTTTTATTGTGTGTTCAGTAAGTGACGGTGTGAGGTGATTGTTCGTTTTGTTAATATTGGTGGAATTATTGATCATCACTGTTCAGACGTTCTTTTCATAATACACAGTGTTCGTTTTGTTATCCTGATTCCTAGCCAACCAGTCTTTGCTATTTCTCCTTCATGATGCATCCTTAGCGGAGAAGCAACAAAATGTTTTAGTCTTTGGTTTGACATGAGTAGGACTTGAACCCATGATCTACCGCACTGGAGTGTGATCATGCTAACCATTACACCACCGATGCGGTTCAGATAAGTAGCTTTAACTGGTGTGGTGAAAGAGTCTCGCTTAAAGGAAACTAAAATTAACAAAGTATTTTAATAGATGTACGATGTTTTTCGCCCGATATAGATGAAACATTGACAAAGAAATCTCCTCAGTATGATATAGAGCTTGTTGTTCTCCACTTTCAATTAAATCTGGTAGCCACGATAATAGCAGAATAATTGGTGAAAATGGTGATAATCGCCAAACAGAGAACCTAACCTTATAGATTTACAGTCAAGGTTTTCTTAAGAGTGAAATATGGTCATATAAGACAGGTGGTCACTGAATACAGGTTTAATTGATATAACATGTACTGAGAAGGGAAATAAAGATAATGTTACATAATACAAGTTATTGCTTAATTGAGCTGGTCACTAAAGCAAGTTTGACTGTATATGAAATAATATCAGAGCTATATTTACCTTTCATTAGCATAACCAACCATAAATGCTCAGCGATATCATCTACCTTGGCCAAGTTAGCCCCTTGTCCTCTACAGTAACTCTTAAATAAATATAATGGATGTGAATATTATACAAATATTCCATGTGATTGTGGTCAATATACAAGAATATTTTCTCCAGGTACCTTGAATTGCATGGATGTGCTATATTGCCCGACGCCAACGGCGGAGGGAAATATAACACATCCATGCAATTCGAGGTACCGAGCAAAAATGTTCTCGTATATTGACCACAGTCACATCGAATATTTGTTATATTATATTTTAATAGCAAAATAAATAATCAAATGTAAAAAAAAATATTAATAAGTGTAAATTGACATACTAAATGAGACAAACAGTGTTGGGCACGCACGAGGTCATATTTCCTGGTGGGCGTGGCAATTGAAGAACACCGGATATCGTCACCGGGCAATATAGCTCACGCGCGGAAATTTCAAACGGGAAAAAATCCCGCACAAAGTTATATTTCCTGGTGGGCGTTGCAAGTGAAGCTAGAATAGAAAAAAAATAGCGAAAAATATTAAATTTCTAATATTAAAAGAAATTTATTTCTAAAATATAATATATAATATTACTCAATTTATGTACAAAATGCTTTAAACAAAACTTTAATAGCATGTATGATGAGAAGTGAAAGTGTCTATCATATGCTGCCGAAAATGTGCATTATATGACAACACGATTATACCTCGGTGATTTTCTGTTATATGTGACATGTAATCATGAAGATATCTTATGTAGAGCGTGCGACGCATTTTTGTATTAACTTTTATCCAGTTCGTTTAAAATCAAGAGCCTTAAACAGTCAGTGTCTTAAATGAAGCAAGCCAAAACAGGTAAACAAACATCGGCTGACGTTCCTCAGGGCTTAACATGCAGTGCTTCCCAGTGCGGTGCGTCTCTATGTGGTGGATAAGGGGAACCCTCTCTATTGGTTAAAATATGCTCCGTGCACATCAAATACCCCGTTCCCTTCAATTATATCTTGCGATGGCATTGTGTACTATCTAGTTGGAATTTGTGTTAATTTCCTTTACAGTAGTATATCAACCGCTCCCGGAAGTGTGCAATCTTTCTGGGTGTAAGGAACATCGGTTTTGTCACTCTTTCTATTTTTTATCTATTGAATATCGGAACTGTTCTTATATCTTGCTTTTCATTTTACCATTTTGTAGATTTCGATAAAATACAGGCGCATTATAGCCGCCACAAATGCTATATTTAGGTCCATATTCTCTTCCTGAATATGCACGAAATATTTTCAGATAGAAATTAAACAACAAACAATCAATCAATCAAAGTCATTATTTAGTATTTTACTTAAAATTGAACATATATTTAGATTGCATTACATTTACTTATCCGTATTTAATAATTTTATTAATAAACAATTGCTTATACAAACATTAGCTTGAGACCAATTTTTCTTCGCTCTCCCAAAGAAATAGCAATGTCCGTTATTTAGTATCCAATCATTCTGACACGACACATATACAGCTGATTCCCCTAAAAAATATTAAATTTTGTACTATAGGTGAATATTTTTTTTATCATCCAAGACGACATTTGACATAAAAGCCGAGAGTGTGGATATAAGGGAACATTAAGCCAAATATCGACACGAGCGACCTTATATATTGACGAAATAAGTATTTTAAAGCCAAATATAAAATTTATTTGTACGAGCTTAGGAAACAGGAAGGAAAATGAGCATTCTTTCTGTTACGAGGCGAGTACCAATAAATGTTACTATTCCCTACAATGTACGTATATTGTGATTATATTACAATGTCGTGTATTCACAAAATTCTTAAATTTACACGCAAAAAGGCAAAAACAGATGTATGAGTATATTAGTTATGCCCACTACTGCAGATCCTTGTGTGACTGCGAAATGTAGAAGATCAGTACAAACATCGTTCTTTGACTTTAATTTGTGACTAAGAATATACTTGCATAGTCTTTCATGTTCAATTACATCGGTAAAAATTCCTACTAAATGGAGATTTTATTATGGTCGCATTTTCCATAGACTACATTTCCGACGTGGTTTCGATAATGTAACTTTTACAAATTGAACTTTGCATAGATATCTATTAAAGAAAACTAGATATCTAAATTAATGCGCATGACGTGTATCTTGAATAAGCTTCGTCAGAACCAACCAGTAGTCAAAAGATTGAAAAGCTAAAAAAAACAACAACAACAAAACAAAAAACTTAACAGTTTTTGGGAGCAGGTGAATCAAAGGGCTTAGCATGATAGCCAAAATGGACTTAGGTCATCTATTCCTGTTCGAGATTGAACCTATGTTTGAGAAAACTTCAATATTTAGGAACTGTAAAATTTAAGAATAAATATATCTTAAATATCTCAGAAACGAAGCACTGATTACTGTGCGGATGTTACTCTCGTTGACTAGTAGTCAGTCAGCAGAGTTATCAACCCAGTTAGGACAATAAAAACGTAGCTATATACTTTAGGGCACATGAGGCGTTTCTGGAATATCATTCATCAGGTAATCCCAACGTCGAAAAATTGGAAAACCGAATAATTTTAGGAGTAATACAACAAACAGGCCATAAAGGGATGGCCAAAGTCGGCCACTGTCACATATGCCTCTTAGATGAGAACCTTAGTTTCAATAACTTACATTATTTAGGAACCGTAAAGCATGTCGTGACGAGTTCAAGACATGTCATATGTAACATTTTTAAATAATACATTACCTTAGTTTGTTCTTGTCTGATAAAAATGTTTAAAAAAAACCTACAAGTTACATACACGAAGCATTGCAATTTCAGCTACATAAATAAATAGTTATTACATTAGCAATAGAAATGAAATGATTGTAGCACTGCATATTATTAAACAAAATTTACCTTGAGTGGATCCAAAATAGTTGAAAACGAAGACAACCAACCATAAGGCTATAGTCTGAGTCAGCATTTTAAACTTTACTTATTAATAGTATGATGTTATATTATCAATATATGTATGTGCAAACACGACAAAATCGAATAATATTTCCATTTATATACTAATTCATAATATAAATACTTAGGGTGGATAAATATTTCAACCAATCAGATTAGTCGTTCGTAATCTGTTGGACCCACCCTTTTCCTGTTAATTTGAACATGTTGATGATTGACAGTTTGTGGTTAGTCAACATACGATAAAAAAGATATATATCACAAGTCAATACAATGAAAAGGTAATTTGTCAAACACACAAAACAAACGTTATAAAATACTTGTATACTGCCTTAAGCGTTGAAATATTATTAGAATTGTAAATATATTACGTTAAGGTTAAAAATATACTTGGAAATGAATGACAATTCACAGAAATATGGTAATAAAATTTATTGGAAATAATGTTATTGTTTTGAGCGGCGGATATTTACGTAAATAATTTGTCACTCCCCCCTTTTTTCCATGTCTACTTGTTCTCCCTACCTATCAAATGTGCATAATTTAATATAACGGTTACTGGGTACTGGTAAATGCTACGTATACCACGCCTCACACCCAAATAGCTCATCAGCGCGTTCCTAAGAGG
>MJUT01014783.1:0-12904 GCA_002080005.1 Gigantidas platifrons | reverse complement strand
AAATATGTGCAATGCAGTTCTATTTAATGTATTAGACTCTATTTAATGTTGTTTTAACGGCGCTAAGTTTATGCTGAGTCCATGGTATTTACATTATGACGTTCAGTTATTGAAAGTGCAATCTGCTTAATATTTTCGATATCTTTATTATGGGACACATGTCGCTCATCTGTCTGTCTTGTTGGTCTGAATTGTCAATTCTTGATTGCCCATTCGGTTTTCTCTAACGTTTATTTAGAGCCAAAATAATTGTCATTTTATTGAGAAAGAAATTATTTGTATAAAGAATTTATTATATATTTTTGAACAAAAGTACAAACTCTATGAAGGGATGCGCTTACATTTTTAATAAAAACAAATCGATAGACAATTTCCAGAAGTTCATTATTTTCAACTTAGAGACTTCCTAGAAGTTAATCATGTTCATTATACGGTTCTGTGTATATCACCTGCTCGGGTATTTGTTAATAATTTGATGGTATAGATTCCGTATCTTTTTTACGATTTTGCTATTGGATTTTGAAGCTATTCTGACCGTGTGTAATTTTACCTTTTCCTTCATTTTATAGCTTCTTTTATTAGCAGCAACACTTTATCAATACAATCCTGCTTTAAGCCATTGCTTTGGTGTTTATTGTTTAGAGAATACATGTCCTACTATACCGCACATCTGACAGAAATTAAAGCACTGAAGTCCACGATCTTAGCAAATCAAAATTCTAAATTAAGTCAGGAGTATGAAAAAATATAGATGTAAATGAACATGAGATAATATCACTTGGACACAAATTAAAGTAATAGAACAACGCTATTGTTTTTGCTGTTCTACAAATCACAATAACAATAGGGCCTTCAGGAATGAGCATAGCTCTTACCCTAGAATGAGTGGTAAACGGCATATGACAAGTATGTCTTACAACATTTCCCATGGTATAAAACAACCAATACAATGTTTCATTTCTTATGTCAATACAAGTTAAAGTAAATGAACATCGCTTTTATTGCAGTTCTACATTTCACTGTTACATTAGGGTGTTCAAACATAACCATAACACATACTCTACAATGAGTATGAAATAGACCATAACAAGTATGTCTTACAACATAACAATAACACATACCCTACAATGAGTATGAAATAGACCATAACAAGTATGTCTTACAACATAACAATAACACATACCCTACAATGAGTATGAAATAGACCATAACAAGTATGTCTTACAACATAACAATAACACATACCCTACAATGAGTATGAAATAGACCATAACACGTATGTCTTACAACATAACCATAACACATACCCTACAATGAGTGTGAAATAGACCATTACAAGTATGTCTTACAACATAACTATAACACATACCCTACAATGAGTATGAAATAGACCATAACAAGTATGTCTGCTGCATTTCCCATGTTGTAATGAAAACAAATACGATAAATACAATGTTACATGTATTGTGTCAATAATACAACTACAGTAGCGTATTCTTCGTAATATAATGTTCAAACGTTGTACTGATGGTAAAAAAAAACTGCTTCATTCCTGTCTGTATCATCTGAAAATATGAAATGATAATAACAACATGGCAAGAAAAGAGAAATCGTGTACACTTAATTATGCAGTAAAACCTGTTTAACTTAATCCTCATTAGAACCAGATTATGTGTTCGGAATAGATAGGTATGCGGTTTATAAAGGTTAAGTTAAAAACGATTTCCTATATTAATGCATTAGTTAGAGTTCGTGTGAAGTTGTTACGATTTTGGATATGAGGAGTATTTCAAAGCGATTTCACTTATTTGGGAGGTTTTTACTCGCATATGAAAATTAGTTAAATAAAGGCCGGTATTCGTGATTGTCTTCGATATCACAACTGCAGTTAAATACTCTATTTGATATAACTACTGTCTTCTTAAATACTTTATCGAAAAATGTCCATTACTTTGCAATCATATATGTCTGAAATTTTAATCCAACACTGTTGGAATTAGATTTTTGATCAGGCAATAATTTTTTGTCCCTTGACGGGATTTAAACTCATACCATTGATACACTACAGTACCAATCGCGTAGCCCTATGTACAACGCACAAGACCTCTCAGCCACATTCGCTATAAAATATACCTTCAATAGTCGTAGTGTTAGCTTGCCTCATAGGACGAATCTAGGGATTGACACAAAGTATATATTTAAGCGTGTGTAGATGGTACACATATATACCTACATATATATAACTATCATTAACATGCATGATATCTCAAGAAGTGGCATAAATGAGAAGTCTCCTTTTATAGTATTTCGGTAACGGGCGATAACATCTTAAGGGGGTGAAGATATGCTCTTTTCTTAGACAAACAATTGTGTTTACAACTCCAAGTTATGAATATTAGAATTGTACACGTACTTATGTTTCGCACATGAAATTTAAACTTGCAGAGCAAATACGATCATTCCATTTATAACCATTTGATCTTTTCCATATCTCTACACAGTCCTCATTATTGCGTGCGTCATCCGGTTGTTTCCTGTCCCATTTAGTGAAGGATACTCTGGAATCATCAGACACCCATCTGTATTGACCCTCCTTCTCGTGATCATATGCCCCTATCCACATGCTATTACTACCGAACTCTGTTTAAAAAAAAAACTATGTTAAGAGGGTTAGGGTGAGGGTTTGTGGTGTTTAACACCACTTTCAACACTATTTCAATTATATTTTAGCGGTCAGTTTCATTGGTGGATGAAACCGGAGTACCTGGAGAACACCATCGACCGGTGTTAAGCTACTGACAAACTTTATCACATGTATCGAGTACATCTCACCTGAGCGGGATTCAAACTCACGACTTCAGTGGTGAAAGGCACTGGCTTCATAGGTAGTTGCAATCTAACTACCATACGATCACGAACACGACAGTCCCTTTTCCTGACTCCCGTTAGCTAGTACCGTGCATACGTCGCATGTCGTTGCTTCTTTTTATTGTGTGTTCAGTGAGTGACGGTGTGAGGTGATTGTTCGTTTTGTTAATATTGGTGGAATTATTGATCATCACTGTTCAGACGTTCTTTTCATAATACACAGTGTTCGTTTTGTTATCCTGATTCCTAGCCAACCAGTCTTTGCTATTTATCCTTCATGATGCGTGCTTAGCGGAGAAGCAACAAAATGTTTTAGTCTTTGGTTTGACATGAGCAGGACTTGAACCCATGATCTACCGCACTGGATTGTGATCATGCCAACCATTACACCACCGATGCGGTTCAGATAAGTAGCTTTAACTGGTGTGGTGAAAGAGTCTTGCTTAAAGAAAACCAAAATTAACAAAGTATTTTAATAGATGTACGATGTTTTTCGCCCGATATAGATGAAACATTGACAAAGAAATCTCCTCAGTATGATATAGAGCTTGTTGTTCTCCACTTTCAATTAAATCTGGAAGCCACGATAATAGTAGAATAATTGGTGAAAATGGTGATAATCGCCAAACAGAGAACCTAACCTTATAGATTTACAGTCAAGGTTTTCTTCATTTACCTTCCAAGGGAAGAGTGAAATATGGTCATATAAGACAGGTGGTCACTGAATACAGGTTTAATTGATATAACATGTACTGAGAAGGGAAATAAAGATAATGTTACATAATACAAGTTATTGCTTAATTGAGCTGGTCACTAAAGCAAGTTTGACTGTATATGAAATAATATCAGAGCTATATTTACCTTTCATTAGCATAACCAACCATAAATGCTCAGCGATATCATCTACCTTGGCCAAGTTAGCCCCTTGTCCTCTACAGTAACTCTTAAATAAATATAATGGATGTGAATATTATACAAATATTCCATGTGATTGTGGTCAATGTACAAGAATATTTTCTCGATGTACCTTGAATTGTATGGATGTGCTATATTGCCCGACGCCAACGGCGGAGGGAAATATAACACATCCATGCAATTCAAGGTACCGAGCAAAAATGTTCTCGTATATTGACCACAGTCACATCGAATATTTGCTATATTATATTTTAATAGCAAAATAAATAATCAAATGTAAAAAAAATATTAATAAGTGTAAATTGACATACTAAATGAGACAAACAGTGTTGGGCACGCACGAGGTCATATTTCCTGGTGGGCGTGGCAATTGAAGAACACCGGATATCGTCACCGGGTAATGTAGCTCACGCGCGAAATTTCAAACGTGAAAAAATCCCGCACAAAGTTATATTTCCTGGTGGGCGTTGCAAGTGAAGCTAGAATAGAAAAAAAATAGCGAAAAATATTAAATTTCTAATATTAAAAGAAATTTAGTTCTAAAATATAATATATAATATTACTCAATTTATATACAAAATGCTTTAAACAAAACTTTAATAGCATGTATGATGAGAAGTGAAAGTGTCTATCATATGCCGAAAATGTGCATTATATGACAACACGATTTTACCTCGGTGATTGTCTGTTATATGTGACATGTAATCATGAAGATATTTTATGTAGAGCGTGCGACGCATTTTTGTATTAACTTTTAACAAGTACGTTTAAAATCAAGAGCCTTAAACAGTCAGTGTCTTAAATGAAGCAAGCCAAAACAGTTAAACAAACATCGGCTGAGCTTCCTCAGGGCTTAACATGCAGTGCTTCCCAGTGCGGTGCGTCTCTATGTGGTGGATAAGGGGAACCCTCTCTATTGGTTAAAATATGCTCCGTGCACATCAAATACCCCGTTCCCTTCAATTATATCTTGCGATGGCATTGTGTACTATCTAGTACTTACACGATGACCTTTACTTGTTTGTTTTATGTGTCCTAAATATAACGGTATGTGAAACCGTTAAAGTACCTCCTCAACATATGTAAAGATATCAATAATAATGTCAGAGCTCGATGATGATAACATAGAATTAGTTGTCGTGTCTATTTGAAGAAGTTAATTACAAAAGGTCGTTCTGTAGTGAACTCCATGGGGACATGTTGTCTTACTCCGGAATAATCAGTGACATTGGAATTTGTGTTAATTTCCTTTACAGTAGTATATCAACCGCTTCCGGAAGTGTACAATCTTTCTGTGTGTAAGGAGCATCGGTTTTGTCACTCTTTCTATTTATTATCTATTGAATATCGGAACTGTTCTTATATCTTGCTTTTCATTTTACCATTTTGTAGATTTCGATAAAATACAGGCGCATTATAGCCGCCACAAATGCTATATTTAGGTCCATATTCTCTTCCTGAATATGCACGAAATATTTTCAGATAGAAATTAAACAACCAACAATCAATCAATCAAAGTCATTATTTAGTATTTTACTTAAAATTGAACATATATTTAGATTGCATTACATTTACTTATCCGTATTTAATAATTTTATTAATAAACAATAGCTTATACAAACCTCAGCTTGAGACCAATTTTTCTTCGCTCTCCCAAAGAAATAACAATGTCCGTTATTTAGTATCCAATCATTCTGACACGACACATATACAGCTGATTCCCCTAAAAAATATTAAATTTTGTACTATAGTGAATATTTTTTTATCATCCAAGACGACATTTGACATAAAAACCGAGAGTGTGGATATAAGGGAACATTAAGCCAAATATCGACACGAACGACCTTATATATTGACGAAATACGTATTTTATAGCCAAATATAAAATTTATTTGTACGAGCTTAGGAAACAGGAAGGAAAATGAGCATTCTTTCTGTTACGAGACGAGTACCAATAAATGTTACTATTCCCTACAATGTACGTATATTGTGATTATATTACAATGTCGTGTATTCACAAAATTCTTAAATTTACACGCAAAAAGGCAAAAACAGATGTATGAGTATATTAGTTATGCCCACTACTGCAGATCCTTGTGTGACTGCGAAATGTAGAAGATCAGTACAAACATCGTTCTTTGACTTTAATTTGTGACTAAGAATATACTTGCATAGTCTTTCATGTTCAATTACATCCGTAAAAATTCCTACTAAATGTAGATTTTATTATGGTCGCATTTTCCATAAGACTACATTTCCGACGTGGTTTCGATAATGTAACTTTTACAAATTGAACTTTGCATAGATATCTATTAAAGAAAACTAGATATCTAAATTAATGCGTATGACGTGTGTCTTGAATAAGCTTCGTCAGAACCAACCAATAGTCAAAAGATTGAAAAGCTAAAAACAAACAACAACAAAACAAAAAACTTAACCATTTTTGGGAGCAGGTGAATCAAAGGGCTTAGCATGATAGCCAAAATCGACTTAGGTCATCTATTCCTGTTCGAGATTGAACCTATATTTGAGTAAACTTCAATATTTAGGAACTGTAAAATTTAAGAATAAATATATCTAAAATATTTCAGTAACGAAGCACTGATTACTGTGTGGATGATATCCTCGTTGACTAGTAGTCAGTCAGCAGAGTTATCAACCCAGTGAGGACAATAAAAACGTAGCTATATACTTTAGGGCACATGAGGCGTTTCTGGAATATCATTCATCAGGTAAGCCCAACGTCGGAAAATTGGAAAACCGAATAATTTTAGGAGCAATACAACAAACAGGCCATAACGGGATGGCCAAAGTCGGCCACTGTCACCTATGCCTCTTAGATGAGAACCTTAGTTTCAATAACTTACATTATTTAGGAACCGTAAAGCATGTCGTGACGAGTTCAAGACATGTCATATGTAACATTTTAAAATAATACATTACCTTAGTTTGTTCCTGTCTGATAAAAATGTTTAAAAAAAATCCTACAAGTTGCATACACGAAGCATTGCAATTTCAGCTACATAAATAAATAGTTATTACATTAGCAATAGAAATGAAATGATTGTAGCATTGCATATTATTAGACAAAATTTACCTTGAGTGGATCCAAAATAGTTGAAAACGAAGAAAACCAACCATAAGGCTATATTCTGAGTCAGCATTTTAAACTTTACTTATTAATAGTATAATGTTATATTATCAATATATGTATGTGCAAACACGACAAAATCGAATAATATTTCCATTTATATACTAATTCATAATATAAATTCTTAGGGTGGATAAATATTTCAACCTATCAGATTAGTCGTTCGAAATCTGTTGGACCTACCCTTTTGCAGTTAATTTGATCATGTTGATGATTGACAGTTTGTGGTTAGTCAACATACGATAAAAAAGACATATATCACAAGTCAAAACAATAAAAAGGTAATTTGTCAAACACACAAAAAAACGTTATAAAATACTTGTATACTGCCTTAAGCGTTGAAATATCATTAGAATTGTAAATATATTACGTTAAAGTTAAAAATATACTTGGAAATAAATGACAATTCACAGAAATATGGTAATAAAATTTATTGGAAATAATGTTATTGTTTTGAGCGGCGGATATTTACGTAAATAATTGGTCACTCCCCACTTTTTTCCATGTCTACTTGTTCTCCCTACCTATCAAATGTGCATAATTTAATACAACGTTTACTGAGTACTGGTAAATGCTACGTATATCACGCCTCACACCCAAATAGCTCATCAGCGCGTTCCTAAGAGGCTGGTATGGAATACCTTCTCGATGGAGATTGTCAGATTACATGTGCATAATACGAAATGTACCATAATGGTTAACGTGTTTGGAGAATATCCACGCTCCCTGCACGTTTATGACCTCTATTGAAGATTTCGAAAAAGAGTCGACACATATTAGCCGCAACAAATGACTAATTTTTTCGTCCCTACCCAACTCGCTATGCTTTTTCCAGCGGCAGGCAAAAGTCGTTAACTTAGTTGAACCCCCCCTTCCTTCCCTTCCCCTCTACATGTCTAAATGGTTTTAATATATTGTTTGAGTTGTTCTCGTTCTGAATATAGTTAGAATACTGCTCGCTGGACGTTACGCAATCCTCCATCAATCCACAAATACGGAAATTCATGGATTTCAATTTTCGTGCTCTGAGGAAAAATTACAATTTCGTTCTAACGTACATTCGTGATTAACACGACGGGTGTCACTAGTAGAGTAGGTACTACCTACTCTTCGGGAGCACCTGAGTTCACCCCCGGTTTTAAGTGGGGTTCGTGTTACTCGATCTTTAGTTTTATGTGTATGTTTTGTAGATCTTTGTTTGTCCTTTTGTACTTTTTCTTTTGGCCATTGTGTTGTCTGTTCTTCTTCAATATATGGATTCTGATTACCCCTTTGGTAACTTCACACTCTTCTTATATTATACGGAAAACGAATTCCACAAAAAATGTCTGATATTATGACGTACCCAAATTATATGTATTGTATCTACATTTCGTGTTATTACATAACCTATAAAATCCAAGAAAATTGGAATACCACGAATTGTAATGATTCCACGGTACATGACATCTCTGCTGAACTACAATTGTTATCTACCTAACCACTTTTCGCTGAAATTATCTATACTATTTGAGGGCCCGGGTGGCTCAATGAGTTAGGTAGTTGGATTACCTAACAACTCATACAAGTATATCACCAATACGCGTGGGATCGCGCCCGGCTTTGTAAATTACACAAAAAGGGTGCACTCGACTCGCAACCGGAACAAATAAACAATACAAGTTGCTTGCCCGTGGTCGTTGGTTCTCTGCGGGTACTTCGGCTTCTTCCACCACTAAAACTGGTCGCCATGATTTAGCTGAAATATTGCTGAAAGTGGCGTTAAAACACCAAGTGAGTGACTTGTAATTGTGTATCGCCAAGTCAGAAATTTTTCAATTATATTATGGTGATAACAAGCTATTTCAATGAAAAGATGATGATGTCCGCTTTGTACTAGACCAACACGCTTAGTTGGATTTTTATAGTGCTATCTCACTGAAACAACAGTCCGCGGGAAGACATGTCGCTCCACTCGGACATATTATCCTGATTCCGTACCAACCAGTTTTTGCTCATACTACGTTATACTGCATGCTTAACGGAGAAGCATCAAAACCAATTTTAGAGTCTTTTACCCGACCGGTGCTTGGTCACATGATCTAACGCACTCGAGGCGAGTACGATAACAGCCACACCAATTTCGAGTTACATTAATACGTACTTTAGAGAAATAAATAAGCGACTTCGCTGCATCATAATTTCACTAGCTATTCTCTTATGTTTATGGAGTATGGTTTATTTCTGCTCAAAACCAACGTATTCGTATTATGGAATGAGAAGGAATGATTCTCATATGAAAATATATGATTTTATTTGATTTTTGGTGGTTAACGCCGCTTTCAGTAATATTTCAGCTATCTCATGACAACCAGTTTTAGTGGTGGAAGAAGCCGGGGTAAACTTTATCACTTGCAGTTGCCAGTCAAGTACACCTATTTTGTAATTTACAAAGTCGGGAGCGAACCCACGCCGTATTGAAGATATACTTGTACGAGTTGTTAGGGAATCCAACTACCTAACTCATTGAACCACCCGGGTCCTTCAAAATATGTGCAATGCTGTTCTATTTAATGTATTAGACTCTATGTAATGTTGTTTTAACGGCGCTAAGTATATGCTGATACCATGGTATTTACATAATGACGTTCGGTTATTGAAAGTGCAAACTGCTTAATATTCGCGAGCACACGGAATGACGCCATGTGTTTATTATGGAATTCGTGTTGCTCATCTTTCTGTGTTTTTTATGTTGTTTATATTCGTCATGTGTCTTGTGCCCACTGTTGCTTGTTTCTCTGACTTGTCCATTCTTGATTGCCCATTCGGTTTTCTCTAACGCCTATTTAGTGCCAAAATAATTGTCATTTTAGTGAGAAAGACATCATTTGTATTAAGAATTTATGGAAAAAATACAAACTCTATGAAAGAATGCGTTTACATTTTTAATAAAAAAAAATCGATATACAATTTCCAGAAGTTCATTATCTTCAACTTAGAGACTTGCTAGAAGTTAATCATGTTCATTATACGGTTCTGTGTATATCACCTGCTCGGGTATTTGTTAATAATTTGATGGTATAGATTCTGTATCTTTCTACAATTTTGCTTTTGGATTTTGAAGCTGTTCTGACCGTGTGTAATTTTTTTTTCATTTATAGCTTCTTTATTAGCAGCAACACTTTATCAAGAAAATCCTGATTTAAGCCATTGCTTTGGTGGTCATTGTTTAGAGAATAAATGTCCTGCTATACCTCCCATTTGACAGAAATTAAAGCACTGAAATCCACAATCTTAGCAAATCAAAACTCAAAAGTAAGCTATGAGTATGAAAAATTATAGATGTAAATGAACATGAGGCACAAATTAAAGTAATGGAACAACGCTATTGTTTTGCTGTTCTACAAATCACAATAACAATAGGGTTTTCAAGAATGAGCATAGCTCTTACCCTAGAATGAGTGTGACACGGCATATGGCAAGTATGCCTTACAACATTTCCCATGGTATAAAACAACCAATACAATGTTTCATTTCTTATGTCAATACAAGTTACAAGTAAATTAACATCGCTTTTATTACAGTTCTACATTTCACTGTCACAGTAGGGTGTTCAAACATAACCATAACACATACCCTACAATGAGTGTGAAATAGACCATAACAAGTATGTCTTACAACATAACCATAACACATTCCTACAATGAGTGTGAAATAGACCATAACAAGTATGTCTTACAACATAACCATAACACATACCCTACAATGAGTGTGAAATAGACCATAACAAGTATGTCTTACAACATAACAATAACACATACCCTTCAATGAGTGTGAAATAGACCATAACAAGTATGTCTTACAACATAACCATAACACATACCCTACAATGAGTGTGAAATAGACCATAACAAGTATGTCTACTGCATTTCCCATGTTGTAATGAAAACAAATACGATAAATACAATGTTACATTTATTGTGTCAATAATACTACAGTAACGTATTCTTCGTAATATAATATTCAAACGTTGTAGTGATGGTAACAAAAAACTGCTTCATTCCTGTCTGTATCATCTGAAAATATGAAATGATAATAACAACATGGCAAGAAAAGAGAAATCGTATACATCTAATTATGCAGTGGAACCTGTTTAACTTAATCCTCATTAGAACCTGCTTATGCGCTCGGAATATAGAGGCATGGAATTTATAGAGGTTAAGTTAAAAACTATTTCCTATATTAATACATTGGTTAGATTTCGGTTTGTACAGGATTCCGTTTTATTCAGTGTTCATTATAGACAGGTTCACTGTACATACACTATCCCAGGATATAAATTCGTTTTGTAGGAATCTGAAAAAAGAAAATCCAATGCGTGGTATGCTTAAAATATTATTTACTTCTTTCCATTGTTTGAACAATAAATTCGCCAACATTTTGTTTATTGTACAATAATTCATTTAGAGATAATGATTATATATACCTCTAAATAAGCATTTGAACATAATAACGTGAATGTGAAGTTGTCTCGATTTTGGATATGAGGAGTATTTCAAAGCGATTTCAATTATTTGGGAGGTTTCTACTCGCATATGAAAATTAGTTAAATAAAGGCCGGTATTCGTGATTGTCTTCGATATCACAACTGAAGTTAAATACCATATTTGATATAACTACTGTCTTCTTAAATTCTTTATCGAAAAATGTTCATTACTTTGCAACTATGTATGTCTGAAAATGCAATTCAACACTGTTGCAATTACATTTTTGATCTGGTAATAATTTGATTCGAACTCATACCATTGACACACTGCAGTACCAATCACTTAGCCTTATGTACAGCGCACTAGACCTCTCAGTCACATTCGCTATAAAATACACCTTCAATATTCGAAGTGTTATATTGCCTCGTACAGCGAATCTAGGGATTGACACAAAGCATATTTTTAAGGTATATAGATGGTACATATATATTTAGACAATATAGGTAGGGTGTCTTTTTATATGAGATTTATTTGGATGAGGCTAAGAAACAGGGGTACTGCGAGGCTCTGCCGAGCAGTCCCCCTGTTTCCTGCCGAATACAAATGAATATCATATAAAAAGACACCTTACCTATATTGTCTTTATACTGCAATACTATATTTTTTCTCACTGTTTTCTATATGAAAAAAATAATTAAAATTCGTATTCCCCGTCATGTGCCCCGTTTAAAAAATGCTTTATACAGGACATTGTCCAGTATAAAGCAAAAGCCCAAAAAGGGGCGTGGCCTAAATGCTTTATACAGGACATTGTCCAGTATAAAGCAAAAGTTTATACGACCCCCTTTATCAATGATGTAAAGTTACCAATTGCAGAACAAAAATAAATATATACATGTATATTTACCATTAACATGCATGATATCTCAAGAAGTGACATAAATGAGGTCTTTTTTTTATAGTATTTGGGTAACGGGCGTTAACATCTTACAGACCCTGGATCGTTTAAGTTAACGGATATTTCGTATCGTTTGCGTTTTTCGTTCGTTTCGTTTGCGTGTATCGTTCGTTCGTTTGCGTGTATCGGTCGTTCGTTTTTCGTTTTTCGTTCGTTTGCGTTTCGTGCGTATTGTAAACTTATACGATCCAGGGTCTGTAAGGGGTGAAGGTATGCTCTTTTCTTAGTCAAACAATTGTGTTTCCAACTCCAAGTTAGAATATTAGAATTGCACACGTACCTATTTTTCACACATGAAATTTATTCTTGATGTGCAACTACCGTCATTCCATTGATAACCATTTGAGCGGTTCCATATCTCTGCACAGTCCTCATTATTTGAAGCGTCATCCGGTTGGTTCCTGTCCCATTTAGTGAAGGATACTCTAGAATCATCAGACACCCATCTATATTGACCCTCCCTGGCGTGATCGTTCGCCCCTATCCACATGTCATTACTACCAAACGCTGTTTAAAAAAAACAATACTGTGATCACTCGAGCCATT
>MJUT01014774.1:27901-42319 GCA_002080005.1 Gigantidas platifrons | reverse complement strand
ACTACCATGAACATGAGGGTTAATGCTGGGCACTACTATGAACTTGAGGGTTACTTCTGGGGACTACCATGAACATGAGGGTTAATGCTGGGAACTACTATGAACTTGAGGGTTACTTCTGGGGACTACCATGAACATGAGGGTTACTGCTGGGAACTACTATGAACTTGAGAGTTACTTCTGGGGACTACCATGAACATGAAGGTTACTGCTGGGGACTACCATGAACATGATGGTTAATGCTGGGGACTACTATGAACTTGAGAGTTACTTCTGGGGACTACCATGAACATGAGGGTTACTGCTGGGGACTACTATGAACATGAGGGTTAATGCTGGGCACTATTATGAACTTGAGAGTTACTTCTGGGGACTACCATGAACATGATGGTTAATGCTGGGCACTACTATGAACTTGAGGGTTACTTCTGGGACTACCATGAACATGAGGGTTACTCCTGGGCACTACTATGAATTTGAGAGTTACTTCTGGGGACTACCATGAACATGAGGGTTAATTCTGGGCACTATTATGAACTTGAGGGTTACTTCTGGGGACTACCATGAACATGAGGGTTACTGCTGGGCACTACTATGAACTTGAGAGTTACTTCTGGGGACTACCATGAACATGAGGGTTAATGCTGGGCACTACTATGAACTTGAGAGTTACTTCTGGGGATTACCATGAACATGAGGGTTACTGCTGGGCACTACTATGAACATGAAGGTTACTGCTGGGCACTTCTATGAACTTGAGGGTTACTTCTGGGGACTACCATGAACATGAGGGTTATTTCTGGGGACTACCATGAACTTGAGGGTTACTGCTGGGGACTACCATGAACATGAGGGTTACTGCTGGGCACTACTATGAATTTGAGAGTTACTTCTGGGGACTACCATGAACATGAGGGTTAATGATGGGCACTACTATGAACTTAAGGGTTACTTCTGGGGACTACCATGAACATGAGGGTTACTGCTGGGCACTACTATGAACTTGAGGGTTACTGCTGGGGACTACCATGAACTTGAGGGTTACTTCTGGGGACTACCATGACCTTGAGGTTTACTTGAGGTCATGTGACCTGGTGCCATCAATTGGCATCTGTCGTTCATTCATCTGTCTGTTGTCTGTAAACTCTTCACTTTTCAATCTTCCCCACTGGAACTACTTGGCCAGTTGGAATCAAATATTGGTGGAATGTTTAGAAGGTTCTCTACAAAAAAGCCTCATTTTGATTTTGTTTGACAAAAAAACATGTCAGATATTGGCCTTTTTGTTTTTGATTGGCCAATATAAATAATATTTTCCTCTGAAACTTCTGTTCCAATTGGAACCAGACTTTACTTGAATGAAGTTTATGCGGTCCTCTTAAAAAAGGTTTTCATTCCATTTTGATCGGACTAAAAAATGGCTGCTATGGGTAGTACTTTTTCTTGATTGGCAAATATTAAAAAAAGATTTTCTCCTCTGAAACTACTATGCCAATTGGAACCAAACTTTGCAAGAATGGTTTTTGGAAGATCCTCTTTAAAAAAAATCCCCATTCTGTTGCAATGTGATTCAGCAATTGTTTGTTTCTATTTGTATTTTTGATAAACATGTAGAATTACCTCCCCTTAATTATTATTCATTGTTGAAGCCATTGGAGACCAGGCTTAATAAATACAGGTTGATTGAAATGGTAAAACATGATTTTTAAAGATTTTGTATGATTTAAACAAAAATTGTTCAACATTGCAGTCAAAAAACATTGATACCATATAGTATGTAAAAAAGAATTTCAATATTGTTTTAATCTGAACATTTGTGGATGTACTGAATGTAGAATGCTTACATCTTCTCCTCAGGAAGTCATGTCAGGTAACAGGAAACACAAGAGTTGTTTTCTCCTCAGAAGTCATGTCAGGTAACAGGAAACACAAGAGTTGTTTTCTCATCAGGAAGTCATGTCAGGTAACAGGAGAAATAATAGTTGTTTTCTCCTCAGAAGTCATGTCAGGTAACAGGAGAAATAAGAGTTGTTTTCTCCTCAGAAGTCATGTCAGGTAACATGAAACACAAGAGTTGTTTTCTCCTCAGAAGTCATGTCAGGTAACAGGAGAAATAAGAGTTGTTTTCTCATCAGGAAGCCATGTCAGGTAACAGGAGAAATAAGAGTTGTTTTCTCCTCAGAAGTCATGTCAGGTAACAGGAGAAATAAGAGTTGTTTTCTCCTCAGAAGTCATGTCAGGTAACAGGAAACACAGGAGTTGTTTTCTCATCAGGAAGTCATGTCAGGTAACAGGAAACACAAGAGTTATTTTCTCCTCAGAAGTCATGTCAGGTAACAGGAAACACAAGAGTTATTTTCTCCTCAGGAAGTCATGTCAGGTAACAGGAGAAATAAGAGTTATTTTCTCCTCAGAAGTCATGTCAGGTAACAGGAGAAATAAGAGTTATTTTCTCCTCAGGAGTCATGTCAGGTAACAAGGAACACAAGAGCTGTTTTCTCCTCAGGAAGTCATGTCAGGTAACAGGAGAAATAAGAGTTATTTTCTCCTCAGAAGTCATGTCAGGTAACAGGAAACACAAGAGTTGTTTTCTCCCCAGGAGTCATGTCAGGTAACAGGAAACACAGGAGTTGTTTTCTCCTCAGGAAGTCATGTCAGGTAACAAGGAACACAAGAGTTGTTTTCTCCTCAGGAAGTCATGTCAGGTAACAGGAGAAATAAGAGTTGTTTTCTCCTCAGGAAGTCATGTCAGGTAACAGGAGAAATAAGAGTTGTTTTCTCCTCAGAAGTCATGCCAGGTAACAGGAGAAATAAGAGTTATTTTCTCCTCAGAAGTCATGTCAGGTAACAGGAGAAATAAGAGTTGTTTTCTCCTCAGGAAGTCATGTCAGGTAACAGGAGAAATAAGAGTTGGTTTCTCCTCAGGAAGTCATGTCAGGGAACAAGAGAAATAAGAGTTGGTTTCTCCTCAGGAAGTCATGTCAGGTAACAGGAGAAACAAGAGTTGTTTTCTCCTCAGGAAGTCATGTCAGGTAACAGGAGAAATAAGAGTTGGTTTCTCCTCAGGAAGTCATGTCAGGTAACAAGAGAAATATGAGTTGTTTTCTCCTCAGAAGTCATGTCAGGTAACAAGGAACACAAGAGTTGGTTTCTCTTCAGGAAGTCATGTCAGATAACAAGAAACACAAGAGTTGTTTTTTTTTCTTATTGGGGACAAGATGAAAACCTAGGTTGATTTTTTTTATTAAGCTCCAAGAATTTGTGGAAAATAAGAGGTGAACATGTAAAATGACTTTAATATTCCTTTCCTTTGACTAAGCTTTCAGATTTTAATATTCCTTTCCTTTGACTAAGCTTCCAGACTGTAATATTCCTTTCCTTTGACTAAGCTTCCAGACTTTAATATTCCTTTCCTTTGACTTAGCTTCCAGACTTTAATAGTCCTTTCCTTTGACTAAGCTTCCAGACTTTAATATTCCTTTCCTTTGACTAAGCTTCCAGACTTTAATAGTCCTTTCCTTTGACTAAGCTTCCAGACTTTAATATTCCTTTCCTTTGACTAAGCTTCCAGACTTAGTAGTCCTTTCCTTTGACTAAGCTTCCAGACTTTAATATTCCATTCCTTTGACTAAGCTTCCAGACTTTAATATTCCTTTCCTTTGACTAAGCTTCCAGACTTTAATAGTCCTTTCCTAAGACTAAGCTTCCAGACTTTAATAGTCCTTTCTTTTGACTAAGCTTCCAGACTTTAATAGTCCTTTCCATTGACTAAGCTGCCAGACTTTAATATTCCTTTCCTTTGACTTAGCTTCCAGACTTTAATATTCCTTTCCTTTGACTTAGCTTCCAGACTTTAATATTCCTTACCTTTGACTTAGCTTCCAGACTTTAATATTCCTTTCCTTTGACTAAGCTTCCAGACTAAAATATTCCTTCCTTTGACTTAATTCTTTTCATATTTTACTGTCTCCCCGATGTTTCGTTGAAGAGGGACTATATAGTAATGGGAATCATCTCTAGTTTAATCCTCAGGTCTTACTCTCCTAGTTACTCCCATGTCTTACTCTCCTGGTTACTCCCATGTCTTACTCTCCTGGTTACTCCCATGTCTTACTCTCCTGGTTACTCCCATGTCTTACTCCCATGTCTTACTCTCCTGGTTACTCCCATGTCTTACTCTCCTGGTTACTCCCATGTCTTACTCTCCTAGTTACTCCCATGTCTTACTCTCCTGGTTACTCCCATGTCTTACACTCCTGGTTACTCCCATGTCTTACTCTCCTGGTTACTCCCATGTCTTACTCTCCTAGTTACTCCCATGTCTTACTCTCCTGGTTACTCCCATGTTTTACTCTCCTGGTTACTCCCATGTCTTACTCTCCTGGTTACTCCCATGTCTTACTCTCCTGGTTACTCCTAAGTCTTACTCTCCAGGTTGCTCCACATGTCTTGCATGATGGGTGTCACTAGTGGAACAGGAACTACTTACCCTTTAGGAGTACCTGAGTTCACCCCCAGTTTTTAGTGGGGTTCGTGTTACTCATTCTGCAGTTTTATATGTATGTTTTGTCGATTGTTGTTTGTCCTTTTGTACTTTTTCTTTTGACCATTGTGTTGTCTGTTCTTCTTTGATATACAGTTTCTGATTACCTCTTTGGTATCTTTTGACCATTGTGTTGTCTGTTCCTCTTTGATATACAGATTCTGATTGCCCCTTTGTTGTCTGTTCTTCTTTGATATACAGTTTCTGATTACCTCTTTGGTGTCTTTTGACCATTGTGTTGTCTGTTCTTCTTTGATATACAGTTTCTGATTGCCCCTTTGGTATCTTTTGGCCATTGTGTTGTCTGTTCTTCTTTGATATACAGTTTCTGATTGCCCCTTTGGTATCTTTTGGCCATTGTGTTGTCTGTTCTTCTTTGATATACAGTTTCTGATTACCTCTTTGGTGTCTTTTGACCATTGTGTTGTCTGTTCTTCTTTGATATACAGATTCTGATTGCCCCTTTGTTGTCTGTTCTTCTTTGATATACAGTTTCTGATTACCTCTTTGGTATCTTTTGACCATTGTGTTGTCTGTTCTTCTTTGATATACAGATTCTGATTGTCCCTTTGTTGTCTGGTCTTTTGTAAGTTTATTTATTGTTTATGTTTCAATATTAATGGTGTTGTATTTTTTATGCAGATTGTAATTTTTCAATGTTCTCTAGAATAGAATTTTTTTTTATAAAATAATACAATAATTTATTTTTAGCATGAGACAGCAGCAGCTTTTAAAGTTCAAAAGGAAGCAGAAGCTGCAGTAGACATTCAAAGGTTTGTATCTATTTGTTTTAAATTTGTATTTATTTGTTTTAAATTTGTATTTATCATGATTTTCATATTTGAATTGTCAATGACTTTTTAAACATGTTATATATAACTATGTATAAATTGATTATTGCTGAAGGAGTTTATCATGTTAGTGACAAGTTTTTAGAGTGTAATCATTATTTTATATATTGGACATGGAACATGTCTTATCATTTCTTTAAGTTGAGGATTATTTTTTGTCCACACATTTTATTTAAGTTGTGTTACGTTTTATTGCCAAAGATTGTATTTTTTTTCTCTCGCCTAAAAGAAAACAAAGAAGTATATTGGAGCTATGTTGGTCACATGATCTATCAGTCATGTGGTCTATCAGTCATGTGGTCCATCAGTCATGTGGTCTATCAGTCGTGTGATCTGTCAGTCACATGGTCCATCAGTCATGTGATCTATCAATCATGTGGTCTATCAGTCATGTGGTCTGTGAGTCACATAATCTATCAGTCATGTGGTCTGTCAGTCACATGGTTCATCAGTCATGTGATCTGTCAGTCACATGGTTCATCAGTCATGTGATCTATCAGTCATAATCTATCAGCCATGTGGTCTGTCGGTCACATGGTCCATCAGTCATGTGATCTATCAGACATGTGGCCTATCAGTCACATGATCTATCAGTCATGTGATCTATCAGTCATGATGTCTGTCAGTCATGTGATCTATCAGTCATGTGATCTATCAGTCATGTGGCCTATCACCAATATGGCGTGGGTTCGTGCCTGGCTTTGTAAGTCACATTAAAAGGTGCACTTGACTCGCAGACGCAAGTGATAAAGTTTACCAGTTACTTGCCCATGGTAGGTGGTTCTCTCTGGGTACTCCGGCTTCTTCCACCACTAAAACTAATTGCCATAATATAGCTGAAAGTGATGTTAAACACAATAAATCAATAAATCAATCAATTCACTAGGCCATTTTAAACCAAAAGTGGATGTGATAGATTTTGGATTGACCACTAAAAAGTCTTCAAAAGTGGTTGTGATAGATTTTGGATTGACCACTGAAAAGTCTTCAAAAGTGGCTGTGATAGATTTTGGATTGACCACTGAAAAGTCTTCAAAAGTGGTTGTGATAGATTTTGGACTGACCACTGAAAAGTCTTCAAAAGTGGTTGTGATAGATTTTGGATTGACCACTGAAAAGTCTTCAAAAGTGGTTGTGATAGATTTTGGATTGACCACTGAAAAGTCTTCAAAATATTAGAATTATTACCTTTTCAAGCTTGAATAGTGTGGGATGATAAGGAGTTAATATACCCTGGTATATATGGTTTCATGTTGACATTGTTTTATAGAATTCATGAAAAATCAGAATATTTAAAAATAAATAATGTAATATTTTATATTGAACACACAAGTAAACATTTTGTAAGATTTGTGTAAACTTGTTTTTTTTTTTTAAAGTAAATTTTAAAAAATTTTTAAAAAGTAATTTATCTATGTTTTGTAAGCAAATTTTGGGCAATCTGTTAATGAGGTGATTGCAGGTTCAATAGAACTGATTTTAAGAACCAGTAATAGTAATGTTTGACTGATTTGCTGATTCAAGTTTGCTGAAATGAAGACATCACAATCTATGTGATCTGAACATTGGCTAACCAAAATGTTACATGGATAGCACAGAAGAGGCACATTAAATATTATTCCCTTACAAACCAGCTCTGAAAATCTAGATGTATTTTGCAGGAATTACAATGATACAATGTAGTTCTTTTAAAGCATTATTGTGATGAGAAGATCCATTAAAAAAAAATGAAGTGCCTAAGTTCTACTGTATTACATCCTTATGTGTCCAAATATTTACAAATGATCTATTTTTTTTTATTGTTAAAAATGGTGTTTGGCAAGAAGCATCAGTTTGATATATACATTAAAGTTTATACATTTTAAAAACCCAATGCTCTACAGGGTCCGATCCTTGGGGCCTAAAATGTAATATGACATGCTATCAGTTGTATTTTACAAATAGAGGTCCCTGGATCTATAAAGATCTACCATGAGGTATAAAATTATCACAGGACAATTACATCATTTTCATGATCCCTTGACTTTGTTTGTGGAATAATACCCCCAGCAATGGTATTATAAAAGGGGCCTCTAATGTCAGTTATAGGCTGATGTAGCTGCCTAACCGTAGCTTTTTTTGACATTGGATGGTTGACTGATTTTTAAAAGTCACACTCTATTGACAATAACTTGATCTTTGCTTTAAGTTTTTATTTTTTTTCTAGATTTTATCAGAGAATCGTTAAATAATATCCAAATGAGCTCGAGCAGGCCTGGATTAACCCTTAGGCAAAATAAGCACATGCTTAGGGAATCAAGGGGCAAGGGGCACCACAAAAAGTCGGCCACAAAGAAATTTATTTTATCAGCCAGATATTAGGCTCAAAAACACACCAAATTTTTTTAAGCAAGTAGGAAAAATGAAATAAGACACTAATAAATGTTATAAGTTTTATTTATACATGTTAAAACAATAAAAAAACAATTAATTTAAATGATTTAAAATGATATTTACAATGTAAAATGTATAAAAATTGATAAAATCATGTATGTATGAAATGGCTGACGATGACGTCACAAGGAAAAGGATAGTTTTCTTCCATTAAATATAAGTTTACTAAAAACGGCTAAAAACTATACACATTAATGCTAAAATATTACATACAATACGAAAAATATATTACAAGTTAAAAATTCTATGAAAAAACGTTTCTATTTACATTTTGATACTTATCCAGATGACTTGAAAAGTAATTTATCTACTGAGCTTAAGCAGTTTCACTCATATTATTCGAGTCATTCAACATAAGTTTAGTGCAACAAAAGCTAGATTCAGTGATGCTGAACTCTATAAAGTAATTGTAGAAGACAACATTAAGTGTGCTTTCCCAAGCGTAGAGATTAGCTTGTGCAAACATTGATGGTCACAAAGTGCACCTTTCCCAAGCGTAGAGATTAGCTTGTGTAAACATTGATGGTCACAAAGTGCACAACTGAAAGCTCATTCTCTCAAATGAAGCGTATAAAAAATCCAAACAGAACAACGACGAGACAAGAGAGGCTGGAATCCTTATCTCTGCTCATGATTGAAGCAGATTTGTTGTACCAAATTAACTTTGAGGATTTAATCAAAGACTTTGCTAATAAGAAAATGTAGGAGAAAACTCTTTAAGGTTTTAATTTTTGTTGTTGTTGTAATATTGACAATACTCATAACTGGCTCCTGTTGAAAGACATAATTTTTATTATTTCTGTTTGTATTGTTCCCTTTTTATACGCCCGTCTCGAGACGGGCCGTATTATGTGATTGGGTATGGCGGGCGGGCGGGCGTCCACACAGGTTTCCGCACAATAACTTTAGTTCTGTATATCGGATCTTTACCAAACTTGACCACATGATTCCCCTGTGGAAGGGGAAGAACCCTATTTATTTTAGGGTCAAAAGGTCAAGGTCACCATTACTATAAATATAATTTTTGATAACAGGGTCGTTTCCACGATAACTTTAGTTCTGTATATTGGATCTTTACCAAACTTGGCCACATGATTCCCCTGTGGAAGGGGAAGAACCCTTTTTAGCTCATCTGACCCAAAGTGTCATGTGAGCTACTGCCATCGCTTGGCGTCCGTCGTCCGTCCGTTAACTTTTTCATATTTTAATCTACTCCTCTGGAACAACTGGGCCAAATGGAACCAAACTTGGCAGAAAACATCTATATAAGGTCCTCTATAATGTTTCTTCATTTCGTCCCTATCCGCCAACAAATATGGCCGCCAAGGGCAATTCTTGTTTCTGATTGGCTAATGTTAAAAAAATCTTCTCCTCTGAAACTGCTTGGCCAAATGGAGCCAAACTTGGCAGGAAGCATCTATGTAAGATCCTCTATAAAACTTCTCCATTTGGTTTCATTCGGCCGACAAACATGGCTGCTGTTACTAAAAATAGAACATATGGTAAAATTGCAGGTTTTTGGGTAATAACTCAAAAACCGTTAATAATATCAAATATCTGACTTGGGGTAAAAATGATCAGCACAACAAGATCTACATACCCTGCAATTTTGAAGTAAATCTGATTACCCATCTTGGAGTTATTGCCCTTTTTTCATCAAATTTTTAAAATTTTAATATTTTTCATCCTTTATTTCAAAAACTATTAGAGATAGATATTAAGTTTAAATTGCAAAAATGTGTAGCATGTCAAGATCTACCTACACTGCAATTTTTAAGTAAATCCCATTACCCATTTTGGAGTTATTTCCTTTTTTTCATCAAATTTTCAACATTTTAATACTTTTCATCTTATATTTCAAAAACTATAAGAGATAGATGTTAAGTTTAAATTGCAAACATGGTCAGCATGTCAAGATCTACCTACGCTGCAATTTTGAAGTAAATCCCATAACCCATTTTGGAGTTATTGCCCTTTTTTCATCAAATTTTAAAAATTTTAAAACTGTTCGTCTTATATTTCAAAAACTATAAGAGATAGATATTAAGTTTAAAATGCAAAAATGTGCAGCATGTCAAGATCTACCTACACTGCAATTTTGAAGTAAATCCTATTACCCATTTTGGAGTTATTTACTTTTTTTCATAAAATTTTCTAAATTTTAATACTTTTCGTCCTTTATTTCAAAAACTATAAGAGATAGGTGTTAAGTCTAAACTGAAAACATGTTCAGCTTGTCAAGATCTATATGCTCTGCAATTTTGAAGTAAATCTTTTTACCCGTCTAGGAGTTATTGCCCTTTTTTCATAATTTTTTAGCTCACCTGGCCCAAAGACATTATCTTTTATTCATAGCTATAGAAAACAATTAAGGTAATGATTATCTCCATTTGAAATTTGCTTCAGTATCATTCTATTGTCAGGAGAGCGATACAGGCTCAGTGGGCTGAGCCTCTAGTTATTTTGGGGTCATTACCATTATACCGTTTGATAATTTATATAGACAGGCGTATTTTGTGATGCACACATTTCTTGTTAACATTTAAAATTGTATCTGTTGTCCTAGTTATCAGTAAATATTCTGTTTATACTGTTGTGTACTCTAAAGCATAGAGTACAGTCACTGTGTTAAATAAATATGAAAAACACATATTTAAATAATTTTAATATAAGAGGTTTGGCCTGACTGAAAATTGAATTCTGAATTTAATGTTAGGCATTTGACAATTATGTTAAACCTGGCATCAAGGGGTCATGTTAGTTTTTACATTATGCCAATGAAAGGTGTGGTGGCAAGAAGGTTGGCCTGTGCTTAGGGCATAAATTGGCTTTAATCCGGTCCTGAACTCGAGACATGTTGAAGTAATACTTGACAATCAACTAATTTTTGATAATCAATTAATATCCTAATTAATTCTATGTTAAAACAGGATTTTTCGTGGATATGTGGCCAGGAACATGTATAAAAAACTTATAAAGGAAGAAAGAGAAAAAAGAGAGGATGAAAGGAAAGCAGCAGTAGAAATACAAAGGTAAAGTATACAAATACAAATACAAATACAAAGGTAAAGGATATATACAAATACAAATACAAATACAAATACAAATACAAAGGTAAAGTATACAAATACAAATACAAAGGTAAAGTATATATACAAATACAAATACAAATACAAATACAAAGGTAAAGGATATATACAAATACAAATACAAATACAAATACAAAGGTAAAGTATATATACAAATACAAATACAAATACAAATACAAATACAAAGGTAAAGTATATATACAAATACAAATACAAATACAAAGGTAAAGTATATATACAAATACAAATACAAATACAAAGGTAAAGTATATATACAAATACAAATACAAATACAAAGGTAAAGTATATATACAAATACAAATACAAATACAAATACAAATACAAATACAAAGTATATATACAAATACAAATAAAAATACAAAGGTAAAGTATATATACAAATACAAATACAAATACAAATACAAAGGTAAAGTATATATACAAATACAAATACAAATACAAAAGATTTTATTACTAATCACAGCACCCAAGATGAGCAGAATAATCACAATAAATTTAGTTACAATGATTGGAATGATTTACTTATGATTCATGACATTTATATCAACAGTTACAAAAAAGAAAAAAGAAAAAAATATTTTGCACATTTATTAGGAGGCACACAGATTAATGTATTAATGATCAATCCATAACATATACATTTTGTGCATGTACATGCAGATTATACCTATATAAATGGAGGAGACTCACTGGGAATAAAACACTTGTGTACACATGAATTGAGATTAATATACTAGTATTACAAATGTATAACATAAACTATTCAAGGTCTAGGTATTTATAAATAAATCAAGTCAATCATATAGTAAAGCTACAGTTAACCCATTAACATAGTGTTTCTTTCATTTGTTAATATTTTTTTAATTTTTACCAACTCTTTCAGTACGTTTTGATTTTCATTACTCATTAGCCAGATAAATTTATCAGTATTATTTAATTTCTCTGCATTAGGATATAATTTGAAAATACAGCCTAAATGATTTTCTCTTATAGTTTTGAATTTTGTACAACTCATTAAAAAGTGTATCTCATCTTCAACTTCACAATTACATAAAGTACAAATACGTTTGTGTTCTGGCAGATTCTTATGTCTACCCTTTTCAATTTCTAAATTATGAACACCTATTCTGAATTTTGTAAAAATATTTCTCTCTGAGTAAGGAAGGGATTCAAGATAAGATTCAAAATAAAATGAATTTTTAAACAGTCTAAACGTACGTAGTTAGTTTTTCTGGTTCGAGTCCTTCCTTATATCATTAAAAAGTTCACTTTTCCAAACATTTCCATAAATGAAAGTCAGTTTTTTAATTAAAAGTTGTTTAACGTTAACATTTCCCTGTAAAATATATTTAGGAGAGATATCTAAAAATTTAAGTATATTATATATACAGCTAATCCAACTTGTACAACCATTTTCATGTAATATATGTTAGTATTTAGTTAGAGGCTATCTTGGCAGCAGTAGAAACACAAAGGTAAAGTATATATGTTAGTATTTAGTTAGAGTTAGGTAAAATCTTGTCTAAAATCATTTGGCCAAATTAATTGAAATTTGGTAGGAAACACCTATGGGAGGTTCTATATAAAGTTTCCTCGAAACAGAATGTCAGGTGAGTGACACGGGTTCAGCCCACTGAGCCTCTAGTTTGATACGGTGTTTTTGTAATGAATTCCTAAGAAAATTGCCTTTGGAAAAATATATCACGTTACCATGTAACTATTACTATTTTTGACATAAAGGGGTATATTTCAAAATTATTACTTCATTTTTCATCCAAATTTAATGTAGTTTTTTTGCAAAATGATCATCTTTAAAGTTTATTGATGGGCCATAAAAACTTGAGTTATTTTATGTAAGTAAAAGTTAAGAGGACTGTTGACTAGGTGTTAGTTAGAGTGGTGCTGCTGTTAACCTTTATATATGTATACTTGCAGGAGATTTAGAGGACATTTGATACGTAAAACAAGAATATTGAACAAACCTCCTGTATCTAAGGAAACTTTAGAATGGGCCAGAGAGTTAAAAATAGTACAGGCAGAAAAGGCTGCTATAAGGCAGAATAAAATGGAGGCTCTATCAAATTTGTGAGTTATTTTTAATGTTTCAGCCTTTAAATATGATAGAAATATAAGTTAGTTACTGCAGAAAGGAAGAAATTATGAATTGTCTATATTGATAAACATCTCACAGATCATTGTAAATATAGAACAAATATAACATCATAAATAATTCAACAAATCTACACAACTTGAACGATTTGAAGAATGTGTAGCACCAATCTCTTTAAAAGAGGATGATATAAGACAAACCCAATACTATTAGAAAACTAACTTCATCTGATAAGTGAGGAAGACAGGGATGATATGACTTAAAATGACAAATTTACCATTAGAATTCTAACTTCATCTGATAAGTGAGGAAGACAGGGATGATATGACTTAAAATGGCAAATTTACCATTAGAATTCTAACTTCATCTGATAAGTGAGGAAGACAGGGATGATATGACTTAAAATGAGAAATTTACCATTAGAATTCTAAATTCATCTCATTTTACATAAATTATCTGCTTGTATAACATTTAAGAAGTAGGTTTGTTTAAGTATGGAGTGGACCTCCTGATTGATATCTGTCTAATTCACTATAATACATATGTATCAAGTGGCTAATACTGTTTTTGAGTTTTATTCATAATAATATAGACAAGATAATGAATCCATATAATACAAACTCTTGAGATTGTTTTAGTTTGTTAGACAGTACTCAGTAAGATATATTATATATTGTCTATATGTTATTGTTATTTTTCTACAGGACCAAGGATTAATAACTGAGAAACTAAAAGCTGCTATATTAAATTAAATAATGTTTGTTTTTCTGCTGAAGGTGAACAATAACTATCTTATCTTGATGCAAATATCAAAGTTTTGTTTTTGTTCTGTAGTTTTTGAAATATAATAATTATAAAATATGTATTTGTGCTAACATTAAATGGTTTTCTGGGTTTTTGTGTCCTTAGTAACATGCTTACTACAATAGACAGTGTATTTGTGTTTAAGTTAAACCTATGTTTAAATCAACTATTTCATTGTTACAAAACATTTCAATTTTACACTGTGGAAAAGGTCTAGTTGTTCTATTTTTAGCTCACCTGACCCAAAGGGTCATGTGAGCTATTGCCATCACTTGGCGTCCGTCGTCGTCGTCGTCCGTCGTTAGCTTTTCACATTTCAATCTTCTCCTCAGAAACCACTGAGCCAAATGGAACCAAACTTGGCAGGAATGTGCATCAGGAGGTCCTCTATAAAAAGTATGTTTTTTGTTTCGATCAGGGATTCAACATGGCGGCTAGGGCCAATAATGTGTTTTGATTGTCTCAATTTTCAAAGATCTTCTTGTCAGAAACTACACAGCCAATGGAATTGTTTTATGGTGTGAAGGATCCTTGGGTGGTCCTCTACCAAAATTATGTTTTTGGTGC